>JAVGVS010000270.1:350000-601167 GCA_032718565.1 Distichodus sexfasciatus
CGAGTGCCTCTCAATCTGCATTACAACCAGAGAGAGAAAATATAATAACTAAACATAAGCACACATGATAAAAGAAAATAGAAAATAACTTGAGTAAAAGAAAGAATCATCAAAAACTGAAGTAAATAAAAATGTTTCAAGCTGCTTTTTAAAATTACTAGTTGTGTAAATTGCCTTGTATAAAGAAGATAAAGAATTTGGGTGACCTAAATTGTTGTTGCTTGCTTCTAATCTCCAGTACAACTGCATTTATTAATTGTGGTATTTTTGTTGCAGTTTTGCAAGGTGTTTTTCACACAGTCAGTTGTAGGATATTCTCACGTTTATTTTGAATGACAGTGTAGCAGTTGTCAAGATTACCCCTGTATCTTTACCATCACTCTCTTATCCAACTATTTAAGCTTATTTAAGCTTTGAGTGTGTTTTAAGGTTAGTTTTGTGTTTTGCTCGATGCAGTATAAATGCACTCGGATACATTTCAGTAACCCAGTCAAAATGGCTGCTGTCTTTGGTCCGTCCTCAGTGCTGTGATGTTTGTCACAGGCCTCAGGCCAACTGTTCGTTCTGCATGGTGTTGTATGTGTTTGTGAGACACACACCAATGAGCATTAGATCTGCTCTGTTGTTGTATCTGTCTTAAAGAAGATGCTTTCGCTATGAGGCGCATCCTATTCTGTGCTCCGCTAGGCTTGTTTATTGATTTCCTCTTTCCTTTTTTTACTCTTGAGACAAAGCTGCTGGAAATGGCTGCAAATGGGCAATAATCTGCTGTTACAAGTGTCTGGATGCTGCACTTTGATTTTTATGCAGTTTGTGTCTGTATATGTATATACTAAATATGAGAGGGGCAAAGACCAAGAAGGACCACCAATGTTCTTTCCGTAGAACATAGATCTTTTAAACTTTTTTCTCTGTTACTGTGCACACTTGGGACCATACATGTGAGAAATAAACCAATTCATTTAAAACATATTGTCATGGCAAGTGTGCGTTTTGAAGACTGCAGCTTGCCGACTAATGTGTAAAGCTTTGATTTCTGGCTGTACATCATTAAAGTTTACAGCAGAACCTGGTGGTGCAGAGCTACGTCTTGGCTCTCGTGGCCAACTCTGAGAGCAGTGTTGCGGCGTAAAGCTGATTAGCTGATTACAGCGAGTGTAGCAGTTACGGTGTTCACGACTGCAGCTGGCCTTGTGAAGCTCAGCACAGAGCGCCTCTCGTTTCTGTGCCGTGCAGCCAAATGTTTTAATCTGACCAGACACAGCAGGTGGATATGTAGTGGAGCTCTGAGCAGCTTTTCTAAAATGCAGCTTAAAATGAGTAAATAGATTGTACTGGCATTGGGTTAAATATTTTTCAGACAACATTAGGCCTCATTCACAAACCATTCTCAAGAGGAAATTTTTTGTTAAAATCCACTTGTGCAGCTTTTACACTGATTGTGACATGAGATGTTCTCTCAGATGTTCTCTCACTTCAGATTCGCTCTTGGGTAAGAACAGAATCTGCCAACACCGAAGAGCAGTGTGTTTGTGGAAATCATTAGCTTGTTGGGTTTTCAGAAATTGCTTATTATAAGAACAAACTTGTCAGCTATTTAAGAACAGGTCACAAATCCATTATAGGCTTTTCTTAACAAAATATTAAATAAAAAAAATGATGATATTGGTGACATACAGCCCCTTTTCTTTCTTGTTTTGTTTTTTGTCGTGTTAGGTTTGTTCCTGCTTCTTTCAATTATTATCTCATCCTTTTTC
Organism: Distichodus sexfasciatus; assembly: GCA_032718565.1. Lineage (NCBI taxonomy): Eukaryota > Metazoa > Chordata > Actinopteri > Characiformes > Distichodontidae > Distichodus > Distichodus sexfasciatus. Next base: position 351,758 of record JAVGVS010000270.1, read on the forward strand.
TTTATAGGGCATTTCCTCCATAAATGCAAGTCTTCCTTCTTGGCATCTCTGTTTGCATTCTTCCTTAATATATATAAATTTATCTTTTTCTGTCTCTCTGCAGGCTCTAACTACGCCATGTCTAATGGAGGGGGTGGAGCCGGTGGGGTGAGTAGCTCCACCCACCTGCTGGACCTGTTTGAGGAGCCAATCCCGGGCGTGGGCACCTATGATGACTTCCACACCATCGACTGGGTCAGGGAGAAATGCAAAGACCGCGAACGTCACCGCAAGGTAACCGGCCTAAATCCGTACTGTCTGCCTGCTGATACGTTCACCTCACTAGATGAACTAAAACGGAAAAAATTCCTTGAAATGAACCCAATCCCTTCACCGTTTGTTTTCGTTCAGATATGAGATGAGCATGAGATGAACTGGCATGGATTCAATCAGACCACAGATTTGACTTTTAATTAGTTGTGACGGTGAAAGTCATACTCGTATGAATGACTCAACAAATTGAAAAACTTGAGATATTTGCATGTAGGATTTGAATGGCAGTTGTTAGAGCTTGTTGGAAGCCTCTTTATCAGATAATGCAGATGCATGTGCGTGCATCCTGAGGGGGATACCTCCCCCCGCCACTGCTTGTCATCTGAATGCAAAGTTCACACTGAATTCCAACAGAAGAGAGGAGTGGGAATGTGGCGCAAAACGGATGCCCATGTTCAAGATATGTTGCATATCAGCATTTTCCTACGTGCAAATTGGTGCCCAAACTGCCTGAAAAAATCACTGAATCCTGGTGGAATGGGGCACTTGTTAGCGTAACAGTTAGGGGGTTCGCCCCGTGATCAGAAGGTTGCCGTTTCAAGTCCAAGGACCGGTAAAGGTATCACTGAGGTAATCATGAGCAAGGTACCGTCCCCATGCACTGCTCCCTGGGCGCTGCCTTTGTTGGCTGCCCACTGCTCTTTCACGGATGGGTCAAATGCACTGGTGCTGCGCTGTGTGCTTTGCTGTGGTGTGTTCACAATGACAATCACTCACTCACTCAAATATTTAGGTACCTTTAGTACTTTAGGGACAGCAGTAAATATGGCAAAATTTAGAATATTTTTGTGACCTTTATATGCTGTAGTCGATATTCCATTGTGATGTCACTGAGATACTGCAATTGCATAGAGCAAGATAAGAGTTGAGTTATAATAAAATACAGCAAATGCACACCAGTGGAAATGAGTAGCAGATGGGGAGCTAAAAATGTTCCAGCACATACACACGCACACACTCACTCCAGTGCAGCAATCCGTTCCATGCATTTGCATAATGCACACTCTTAATTGAGATGCTTAAAACAGGTGCAGGTAATGTCACCACATAGATGGAGAGAGCTGTAATTAATCTTTTAAATAAAACATCTGTGTGTCAATATTATGACTACATAAAGAGAAAGAATTTTTCAAAATGTATGGGATAATTTGTATGTGACTGGCAGAGTCTGCTGAATTAGAAACACAGGTTCCTCTGTGTATTTACCTAAATTAAGGAAACGTGGGTTTTTTGTTTTTTTGCCTGTGCAGATTAACAGTAAGAAAAAGGAGTCGGCATGGGAGTTCACAAAGAGCCTGTACGATGCCTGGTCTGGGTGGCTGGTGGTGACGTTAACAGGACTGGCTTCAGGTAACAAACACACACACACTCTGTTTTGAAACCCTGAAAGAAGCAAAGACATTCCAACAGACAAATGCAACTATGTAACACATAGCGCATTCAAACTTGCCAATATGACCTCAGTAACTGGTCATAATGTCATGCCTCCTGTTTTTTTTAATGATATAATCAGTTCGAAAAAGCAGTGTAAAAAGCTTCAGAAAGAATGGAAGAAAAATTAGACACAAGTTCTGTCCATCACTTTCACCCATCTCACCCTGACCCTTTTTTTCTTGGAACGGAATGTACTTGCCGTTTTTCAGGCTGGTTTCTCTTTCCAGAGATAAGGTCGTACGAACTTTGAGTTTCCATTCATTTTGTCTGGTGCATTTGTTACTCGCAGAACTCTGCGAGTAACAAATGCACCAGACAAAATGAATGGATCAATTGCATCAATTTTCCCACATTACTTCACATTGCACGCAGATTTGGCAGCCATAGTTGCTACCGGGATGTTCTTTTTAACTTGAATTTTTATGCCGTAGCCTGAAAATCACCAAGCAGTGTCATGATATAATTCAGGGATTTTCAACTGCTTCTGTCCCACGCACTACCACTCAAACTAAGCAGTCTTAGTGTGGGAGTTTTTTTTGTATTAGTTAGATTAGATATTTGAATTAAATTCATTATTCATAAAGATGCCCAAATCATATGGAAGTGTTGTGAAAAATGAAAAAAGGAATTATTTAAAAAATGTTGTTTCAGTAGTGAACGTGCATTGCATGTCTCTCCTGTCTCTTTTTCCGTCCTACCTTTTCCCGCTCTCTCTTTCGCTCAGGTGCACTGGCGGGTTTGATAGACATAGCTGCTGACTGGATGAACGACTTGAAGGAAGGAGTGTGTCTGGACGCTATGTGGTTTAACCATGAGCAGTGCTGCTGGGGCTCCAATGAGACCACGTTTGCAGAAAGGGACAAATGTCCACAGTGGAAAACGTGGGCTGAGCTCATTTTGGGCCAGGCAGAGGTGAGCACCATGAGAAAATTCTTTAAAAATGTCAAATCTTACTACGTGATGTTGAACATTTTGCCGTTTCCTATCATCGCCTTCAGGGTCCTGGTTCCTACATAATGAACTATTTCATGTACACATACTGGGCTCTGTCATTTGCCTTCCTGGCTGTGTGCTTGGTCAAAGTGTTCGCCCCGTACGCCTGCGGCTCCGGGATCCCCGAGGTAGGTTTGTCCTGCAGTAAGAACTAGTATCTCTGCCTTTTATGTTACTCTTGTCCTTCGGGTCTCACCTTATGCAATAAAGGGCAAGTTTAATGTTTCTTTTGCAGCATTTGTTTTCTTAAGCAGATTTCCTGCCCTCGTCACATGGATTTATATGAGATGGTGGTTTAGGAGGGATAAACAGAAAGAAAATATCTCAGTACTTAACGCATATATTAATATTCACGGTTTGCAGAGGTGTGCAACTGCGATTTTTCTTTCTGTCTCAGATTAAGACCATCCTGAGTGGGTTTATAATCCGGGGTTACCTTGGCAAGTGGACTTTGATGATAAAGACCATCACTCTGGTACTGGCTGTGGCGTCAGGGCTCAGTCTAGGGAAGGAGGGACCGCTGGTACATGTTGCCTGTTGCTGTGGCAACATTTTCTCATACCTCTTTCCTAAGTACAGCAAAAACGAGGCCAAGAAACGAGAGGTAACACACCCACAACTGAGCTCTAGACATTATTCGTGCATCTTAATAGGAAAGATGCAGTTGCATGTTTCACATTTACATTTACATGAATTAGCATTTATTTTACGAGAGGGGGTGTGTGTGTGTTTGTAGGTGCTGTCTGCAGCCTCCGCTGCAGGTGTGTCTGTGGCTTTTGGGGCACCAATAGGAGGGGTTCTCTTCAGCCTGGAGGAGGTAAGTTTGCTTTCCCTTTGTAAAAAATATTTTGAATATTAAAAAAATATATTTTTTATTTTAACTAGGCCTGGGCGTTATCACAAATCAACATCACAATAAATTGAACACTGCACCTCAATTATCCTCAAGCAGCGTTTTGCCCTAATAATCCGTGGACAACGTGTATACTCTAAATATGCAGTTACAACTGGAATTAATAAATAATTTAAATCACCGTCTTGGACAAGATTACTTCAGTTAGAGGTTCTGATTGTCGATTTTAATTAATTGCCCTACAAATGTATTTATCCTACAATTTTATCCATTGTCCACTACAATAAATCGAAACCTGTTTTTCCCCCTCTCAGGTGAGCTATTACTTCCCCCTGAAGACACTGTGGAGGTCCTTTTTCGCCGCTCTGGTGGCGGCATTCGTGCTGCGCTCCATTAACCCGTTTGGGAACAGTCGGCTGGTGCTGTTCTACGTGGAGTACCACACGCCCTGGTACCTGTTTGAGCTCTTTCCCTTCATCCTCCTCGGTGTGTTCGGGGGCCTGTGGGGAGCCTTCTTCATCAGAGCCAACATCGCCTGGTGCCGCAGACGCAAGTCCACGCGTTTCGGTAAGCAGCTCGCGTGGTCAGCTCAGTTGTCTCGTGTGTTCTTTTTCAAATACTGTACTGTTAGGAAGGCAGTAAAATGTCTAGTTCATACAATTTTATGTCTTTGTTTCAACAGTAACGAGTTTATATATTGTTTTCATGGCGTATGTTAATTTAAAAAGTACCACATTTAGCTCCTTATAAACTTTCTTTTCTGTGAAAACGCTATGGAGTGAAGCAGGTAGGACTTAATGAAGCACACTCATGCTTGAAGGGAATGGAGAGTAGTTATTAAAAGTTGTGAAAAAGGGTCTCTTAACTTCTCTAACCTCGGTCTACTCTTTCAGGTAAATATCCTGTGCTAGAGGTGATCACAGTGGCGGCCATCACGGCTATAGTGGCTTTCCCAAACCCGTACACGAGGCAGAACACAAGCCAGCTGATCAAGGAACTGTTCACAGACTGCGGCCCACTGGAGTCCTCACAGTTGTGCCAGTACCGCAGCCAGATGAACGGCAGCCAGGCGTACTCGGAGGGCCCGGACTCCGGCGCCACGCCCGGGGTTTACTCCGCCATGTGGCAGCTCAGCCTGGCTCTCATCTTCAAGATCGTCATGACCATCTTCACCTTTGGTCTCAAGGTAAGAACAGATGTCAGTGGGCTTGTGGATAGGCATTGTTTTTTTTCTCAAACTTATTCTAAAGAAACCTAGTTAGAAAACCCTACATCAGATTTCTTACCTGTTTCTTACATTGTGGAAGTGGATTTTTAAAACAGTTGACTCACTGTTTGCATCAGCAGGGAGAAATGACAGTAGATAAGAGTTATGCAAAATTGGCTTTCATGGAGTTTAGGAGGCAAATCTAGAAATCTAGTCTCCCATTTTTCTAGTTGCAGCCTTTGTTCTCACACTGAATCTTCACAGTTTGGAACCCACCATTCTTATTGTGATTGTTTGATACCTGAAATGATCTTGTTTTCTTTCTTTTTTCTCCTGCTTCTTCCCACTTTTGTCTCATAGGCCTCGTTTACACTGCAGGTCTTGATGCTCAGTTCTGATTTGTTGCCTATATCCGATTTTTTTGACCTTCTGTTTACTCGTTTTTTAAAATTGTGACCCATATCCGATTCGCTTGTTACACAACGTCATTAAACCGCGATGAAGTACTAAATTGTCGCAGTTTTAATGACATACAGAACGCAATGCCTAGGAAAATCCGATCTGCCTGTTTACATGACAGTCGCATTGGCACATATCTGATTTATATCTGATTTATTTCCACATATGAACAAGGCCTGCAACCGATCGCAAAATATCCGAATGCATGCGTTTTTTTCCTGTTTACACTGTCATGGAACAGATCCGATCTGTGTCACATATGAGCAAAAAATCGGAATTGGGCCGCATTTAACTGACAGTGTAAACGAGGCCTTAAACTCCAGTGTTTTTTTTTTTTTTTACCTTAGAAAAACACATTAATAACTTGTAATCATTTTCACAAGGAGAGCTGTGCTGTTGCTTTTCGTGTGGTTAGCCCATTTCTAGCGTGAGCTTAACATTAGTTTAATGAGTAAATACGTTCATGAGTAAATCTGTAAGTGAGCCGGAAGCTTATAGGCAAATCTGAATCGCGAGTTAGCGTCTGTCGCTGTTATGAGTGAATTCACTGGTTAACTTAATCTACAGCCGGAAACATACAGCTCTAATATCTTGCCATTGCGTTGGTTTCTATGTTCACTTTCTATCAGCACTGCTTACAGAGCCTCCAGCTGTGAGGGCTATTTTTGGAAATAGCAGACCACATGGGTTTTTTTGCCACTGCTGTGTCTTAATAAAAAATTGTCATGCATCATACTTCGTGTTGGCAGATTGCGCAAAGATTAAAGATTCATATCCTCGAGTTCAACCTAAATCTGATGCAAGTTTATTTTGGGGCTTGTGTGCTAGAGCTGGGCTGGTCTTGAGCCATCTCTTTTTTTTATATTTTGCTTGGATATGAAACCATTATTGCAACATATGCATTCATATACATGTAAATATTATTCCTCAAGACAGCTGTGCTGTAGATAAAGTATATAAATATTATCCAGATCTTTTCCTCCTTCATGCTTGTTTTAGAAGTATGCATACACCTAAATTTTTGGTGCTTCTTATCTGATTTGATCTTGGCAAATGTTTGCTTGTAATGATGTGTGCTTGCTGAGTAAACCTGCACACTGTGCTGTTTCTTTGCCAGGTGCCATCGGGTCTGTTCATCCCCAGCATGGCCATCGGAGCGATCGCTGGGCGTATTGTGGGCATCGCCGTGGAGCAGCTAGCCTACTACCACCACGACTGGTTCCTGTTTAAGGAGTGGTGCGAGGTGGGGGCCGACTGCATCACTCCGGGCCTCTACGCCATGGTGGGAGCTGCAGCCTGCTTGGGTGAGTTTGCATATGTGTGTGATCAAACATGTTTAAGTTCACAAGGACTTTTGTCAGTGACACAGAAACATGGTTTAAATATAACTGCAAGCAGTGATTACAGGGGCCATGCAGTTTGCAGCTTTATCAGTTTTTGACAAATCGAAGTGGACAGACGTTGAAAAATGACACATTTCATCCTTTTATCTAGGGTGCTACGGTTCAAAACTTATTAGGCAAAACGCAAAATAGCTTATTATAGTGCCACCGACTGGCAGAGTGGTGCAGTTTTTTTTGCCTGAGTAGAAGGTGGGGTCCCAGACCTACCTGCCAAATTTCAAAACTGTAGCCTACCCACAGCTGGATTTCTATGACACTCGGTGTGTGGTATTGCAGTCCAATGCCAAGCCCACCACATTTATTTGCATATTACAGAAATATGAAGACCTAAATTAAAAATGTGCTCGGTAATCATTAAAGAAGAGTGTCTTGGGATTCAAATGATACCAGTTGCATGCAGATTGGATAAAAATCCAGGGACTAGTTCGCAAAAGATGGTTTTGCATATTATGCAAATTAGCGAAAAATCAAATATGGCAGAAATAGATGCGAGGGTCTAAAAGGTTTGTCTTGACCCAAGGAATAAGATGGTGTAAGATATTTGAGAATCGGAGCTGTGGTTCAAAAGTTATTAGGCAAAATGCAAATTTTTTTGGAAAAACGCAAAATAGCTTATGTTGGTGCAATTTTTTTTGCCTGAGTAGTGGGTGGGGTACCGGACCTACCTGCCAAAGCTGTAGGTCTTAAAAAAAAAAAAATCAGCACGATTCCAATAGGGTTCCACGTAGTGTTCCACTGCATGGCCCCCAATAAGGCTTTACTTAACCCTACAAATGACCCGAGGGTCCGTAGCGAATTATAAAAAAAGCAGCTGGAAAGGTATGATGGAAATTTTTAGTGGATTTGACACCTGACTTTTTCAAATCTTGCTACACTTTGAAACCGGAAACCAGTGATGCCGGTAATTGACCTGTGAGTTGAAGTTTTGTCACGTGCATGTCTTCAGGTGGTGTGACGCGGATGACTGTGTCTCTGGTGGTCATCGTGTTCGAGCTGACCGGAGGGTTGGAGTACATTGTGCCGCTCATGGCCGCTGTGATGACCAGCAAGTGGGTGGGCGACGCGTTCGGGCGCGAGGGCATCTACGAGGCACACATCCGCCTCAATGGTTACCCCTTCCTGGACGCCAAAGAGGAGTTCACGCACACAACGCTGGCGCGGGACGTGATGCGGCCGCGGAGGAGCGACCCGCCGTTAGCGGTGCTGACCCAGGATGACATGACGCTCGCCGAGCTGCAAGCCATCATCAGCGAGACGAGCTACAACGGCTTCCCCGTCATCGTCTCCAAGGAGTCCCAGAGGCTGGTGGGCTTCGCCCTCCGCAGGGACATCACTATTGCTATAGGTACCGCACACAAAGACAAAAACAAATGTTTTATGGGAGCAGTAAAAGTTTGGGTTTGTGAATGAGATTTAATCCAACAATTATAAATCAGCTCTAAGTTCTCTAATTTTTCTCCGTCTGTCTTCCAGAGAACGCCCGCAGGAAGCAGGAGGGCATCGTGCTGAACTCGCGCGTGTATTTCACCCAGCATGCCCCCACGCTGCCCGCCGACAGCCCCCGGCCCCTGAAGCTGCGCAGCATCTTGGACATGAGCCCCTTCACCGTCACCGACCACACACCCATGGAGATCGTGGTGGACATCTTCCGCAAACTGGGCCTGCGCCAGTGCCTCGTCACGCACAACGGGTGAGTCTCGGCTCGGGGACGAGCGCCGTAGTCGTGGCCCGGCGTTTCTGATGCTAACAGCTTGTTTGGTAAATAATCTGTTTGCATGTGCATCAGCACAATAAAAGATGGTGAACTGCTCTGTTTTTTTTTTACTTTTAGGTGAAGTCAAATGTTACTTGTAGACGCTGAGAGGATTAGACGCCTCCTCTGAACTGTTACTGTTTGATAATTCTTGTATAACACATTATAGCGGTGGCACAAATGCAGGCCGAGCAATAGTGGAGACTGCCACCCGCTTACGGGCGTTAGCATTAGGGATCCATTAGAAACAGATTTGTATTTGTTCTAAAGAGATGCCCAGCATTACTTGAAATAAATAGGGGGGCAAATTATACGCTTGTTGGCAGTGGCAACCAGGGGTGTAACGGTTCTCCTTGGTTTTATATCCATGGTCCAACGTACACCTCGGTTTTTTGGGTAACACATTAACATTCATGGCATTTAGCAGACCCTCTTATTTAAAAAGGGACTTCCATTTCCACACTATGTGGAGTGTTACTAGGGCAACTTGGGGTTAAAGATTCCATATAATGAAAAGAAATTCCTTCTTCTGAAAGGGACTGATTGCATTTTCAGCAAACTACTTCAGAGACGAGATGCTTTGCTTATATTCCATTTCCACCACGTTTATTTGATTCATCTTTATTTTTGTGACTGTATAGACTTGCCTCTATGCAGAACAGAATGACTGTTATTTCTTTAACTTACCCTGATAAAATGCACGGTAACAGAATGAAATCAGACCAAACGAGCACATTTTTAAAAATCAAGCAGGTCGCGTAAGAATGACGAAGATTAGTCTGAGATACAGTCCGTCATGGAGATCACCGATGCCGTACCTCAAGAAGAAACAAAACTAAAATGTGAGCATTCAGGCCCAAATGGAAAGTCAAATTTTCCTGGTCTATTTTACAGGCCTCTGACAAACAGAAATCATTTGTTTTCAAGAAGGGGTCTAGGCTCCATCCTCCCAACCTGTGAAAACCGTTTAGGTTTAGCTTCATGACCGTTAGACCCCCACTGTTGATTGCTGCTTGTCAGATTTGCATGCTTCTGAAGTGGTTTCGTGGCGAGCGCTTTCCCTTCCCAGACTGGCTAATCAGTAACTACGCAGCAAATTCAAGCTAGCATAGAAAAAATAGGTTACTAAAGGTCTATTACTAGACTGTTTGTATTCTAGTGAGAGTTATGTATGTAGTAGGCTTTTGGGTCTGGAAAACCCAATTTGTTGGACTTTTTAAGGGCAACCTTTAATGAATGCTGAGGAGCATGGTTAATGTCCTAGCCAAAGAACTTGTTTTGGATCTGGTTCTGTAGAAGCTTAACAAACCGGCCAACAAAGTAAAAGCAGAGCTGACGTTATTGTTGGTTGATCAAGCAGTTCTCGATTCAGCTGCAGTGTGCAAGTGCATGGTGCAAGTGAAACTATTACACATCGCGCAGCTTAATACTACCACACGTCCAGATTTAGAAAGAGAGACAGATCTCTCTTTTTTGTGCACCTCTCTTTCTCATGTTTACTAACAGTTTTGTCATCCATATCACTCACACACACACACACACACAAACACACACAGCTTTTTATTGACGTGTTTATTCTGGTGAGCTCACAGCCTTCAGCCATCACAGTTGCTTGTTCTCCTCACCAGTGTTTCAGCTGTCGAAGCACGTAACCTCACGTCACTGGTATATATTTTACTAGAGATATGTACACACATCATAAATGAGACATTTATGTGGTTACGCCCTGACCCATTTCCTCCACCTGCCTCATTTTTTGAGAAACTGGAGTCAGTATTAAACCCCCACTGGAAATTGACGTTGGCGACTTTAATCAAATTTATTGAGGGTTACAAACTGCAGAAAAGTGAATGACTCCACATTATTTGAACACAACCTCTTTCGTTCAGGCTTTGTCTCAAACCAGCTGCTCTGTGCCCTAGAGAGCCCCACCTGGTGTCTGGAAATGACTGCTTTTCACATAACCTGGCACATTCTCAAAATAAATATTTGATAAGCATGTATTCAGGAACAATTTCATTCATCCTCAGCTGATAAAGTCGGCCAAAATTAAGTGGACGAAGCATTCTAATGTGGTGAAGTTTTGTTTGAATTCATCAAATATCATAATTTTCCTTTTTTAGGAATTTTGAGTAATTTTATTCAAGCCCTTTGTTTTATGTTTATTTATTACTCTAAGTTGTCTGATAATTTGCTGTTTTGTGTTCTTTCTGTTGATTGTGCTGTTATTTTTTATTGTTTGTGTGAGTGATTATTTTTGTGTGTGTGAGTGTGTGCGCGTTACCAAGTGACAGTCACCACGGTGTGTGTTGCAGGATTGTATTGGGCATCATCACTAAGAAGAATATTTTAGAGCATCTGGAGGAGCTCAAGCAGCACACGGAGCCCCTGGTGATTAGCCCCACCCATAACACGCCCACTCTACCTGTTAGGCTCCGCCTCTTAGGAGGGACGCATGAAACCCCAGTAAAACTTAAAAACTAAATCAAATTGCAGACAGTTCCCCCGGAAAGTGGCCCTGCGTTTTCTTGGACCGCCTTCCCCAAAAATGATGTTGGATGTTGGTTTGGGAAAATGGTTTTAACCACTGTTACGTTAAGGTTTAGCACACATTTCAGCAACAGTCGATTATTTGGGGACTACACTGTCAAAAGAAAGGGACCGACCTCTGTTTTTTTGTCCATAAATTTGGCAAACATTTTCCATATAAATATTTACAAATTTCTTTCCATTTGCAGTCGTTATTGTAGTCATTATAATACAACCACACCTTGTGTGTAGCTACAACGCCTTACATGGTGACGACACAAAGATCCAGAGGCGGCTTTTTGTCCGTGTCCTTGCAAAAGAGGGGCGTTTTGAACACACTTTCAACTTGAAAGTGCAAAAACAGAATTTATTCATTGTTTAAATCATTCTGGATCCTTTATAGGAAAATACACTTTGTGATAATTAGGGCCTATATCCACCAAACGCGTTTTTACTGCTGAACCTCACTTCCAGAGCGCTTTCTCTCAGTGCTCGTTGTTGCCAAGTTACCATCTGGCACTTCCGCGTTCGTTCCTATTTCAGCGTATTTCTTTGAGATCACTAGTTTAGCTGACAAGATGGAGAGAAATCGCTTCTGAACATTAGTGACGAGGTTGGGTGCATGAAATCTTCTCCAGCTGCTCCACATACGCCGCCATTTGTAGATATTTCTTGACGGTGTATGCCCCGCCCCTTCCTCGATTTTGATTGGCTAGCAAGAGACAAGTGACACTGATGAGCGCAGCACTGTTTTGAAAGTTGTGCCGATTTCAACTTTAAGGGCTCTGAGCGCTGCAGTAAAAAAAAAAACGTCTCCACCGGTGTTTTTTCCCGCTAAAAGCGCTTAGTGCTCTGATCGCTGAAGATTATTGGATTTGTATTAAAAATAGGCGCTACCAGCGAAAAAGAAACGTGTTTGGTGGACACTGATTTTCACAAGCTATTGCAGCTACAATAATAGTTTGCTGCAAAATTAATTCTGAATGTAGTAGTAAGAGAGTTTTGAAATGGTGCCAGTAGGGGTGCAGGACAAAAAATCTCTGCTGATTCAAAATCGATTCATATTTTTTCAACTAACGTAATGGCACTAGTTTGCGTTTTCCCCAACACGAGTCATCTCTGCTATGTGGTCGCGCGTGTACAATTCTCCTTTCTGTGTACCACGCAGGGCGGAGTTCCGTTCCGATCACGCGGGTAAACTAGGGCTGGGTATCGTTGCTGATTTCCTGAATCGATTCGATTCCGATTCACCAGGTCATGATCCGATTCAATTCTCGATTCGATTCGATATCGATTTATTTAGAGATTTCTTTGCGTCAATACTAGTTTTGCTTGGTTATAAAATAGGCCAGACGGTGATTTCAGCGGAACAGCTTCAGCCATGGCTCTATTTGGTTTCTGTTTCGCCGGTCTCACGTTTTTATAGCTCTCTTTGCGCGCTCGTGTGAAGTAGTGCATAGCCGCTGGAAAAGATCGATCCGCGAATTTTTGAATCGATATCGTATTTTTCGAACGGGAAAATATATTGATCGGTGAATCTATTTTTTTGAACCCAGCCCTAATTAAAATGTACTTGATGCTGAGGATGAGTGTAAATTGTAGCGTGAGAATATTTGTTTTCATGTAAAGCTTTTAACCAGAGGAACACTGCATATGCATTACATTTAGTAAACTACATTTGATTGTGTGATTTTTTTGTTGTTGTTGTTGTTGATCTGTCACAGTCAAAAAAACATCTAGAAACAAATTCATACATATATTTAATTGTGAATCGTGTATGAATCATGAATCGATTTTGAATCAAATTCTGAGCCTCGGAATCAAATCGTGAGATTTTCTTAATCATGCATCCCTACTGGTCAGCATCTATCAAAGTTATGGGCAAAACAACGGAGGTCCTTTTTTCAGCAGTATATTTAAATATTTTGAACAAAATTTGGGGAACTGTCCTTGTTAAGTTTCAAATTTTCAGACATCTATCGACAGTAGCTTGTAGTTTGTAGATCTGGATTCATAGCCACCTTTTAGAGCAGTTTTATTTATTTTGTAGTAGTTTTAGTTTTTAATCTGAGGAACCTGAGGTGTGTTCTCCATTAAGATCATGCTGCAGCGTGCATGTGTACTCATAAAGCACATTATCTCATACACGTGCTGTCTCCTCCATCTAAAATTTGTTTTTGTCTTCTTTTTTTTTTCTCTAAAATTCCTCTTTTTTGGTGGGTCTGCCTTCCACCGGGCACCAGATCGATGATGGCCGACCCCGGTTGTAGCGTCACGTCCCAAAACTGATTTGGCGAGTAACAGCCGTGTGTAGCTGAGCAATTTTGATAAATATTTTTTCCCCCACCTATTTGTTCACTATGTTTTTAGAAACCTCTGTCCCCTCCTTTTTCCAGTAGCCATGATAGTAAGACGCTGTGTGGTTTTGTTACCATGGTGATTTGTCCTGAATGTGTAGAGTAGTTACCATAGCAACGCCTGCCCCCAAACCAACACCTGCCCTGCCTCTTCCACTCAGTAGTCCACCTGCTACCACTTTCTGAGTGAGTGTGTGTGTGTGTGTGCGCGCGCACTGACGGATGTTTTCTCCGCCGTTTCATGCCTCCTGCTCTGTGTGTACTAACCGCTCCACATCCTGTCCAGCCTCGTGCTGAGCCGCCTCATTTCTTGCCTGCGTTCCAAACCGGTGCCCAGTTTATAAAAATTAAAAAGTGTGTCTAGCACAGAAACTGTTCACACTTCCAGCCTATTGATTAGCTCTTGTTTGATCAAACACACTTAAGAAGAAAAAACTAGTGTGTGTCAAGATTCAGACTTGTTCAGATTTGTTGGGGTGATGGCCTAGGTCAGGGGTAAGCAACTTCGGTCCTGGAGGTTTTCCATCCAGCTGGATTTCAGAACATTCACACCTGGGATCAGGTAGGATGGAAAACCTCCAGGACACTGGACCTCCAGGATCTGAGTTGCCTACCTGGTCTAGGTGGTGGTAGGTAGGGGTGGGTGATATATCGAATATACTGGAAATATCTCGGCTTGTTCCACATGCAGTGTAGTAAATGACTATATTGTGACCAAGTACAAATGCTCACGTTAATCAGACCCTCCAGGATTTTGGGATGTTACGATCGTAACTAATAACGCAAATTCAGCCAATCCCTGCAAATGCATCGCGACCTTGCAATTTTGACTAATTAAGAATAAGACCCAAAAACTGCAAATAGTGCGAGCACTCTTATTCAGATTTTCTTGTTCTCAGTTCTACACTTGTATAAGATTATACTTTTAAAATCTCTCCAAAATTCTTAAGAACAAATAAACAATTTTGCTTGCTGGAAAAATACCAGCCTCCCACTGGGAGGAGGCCCGCGAAAGGACCCAGGACACTCTGGAGGGACTATGGCCTCGTTTACACTGTCAGTTAAATGTGATCCAATTCCGATTTTTTGCTCGTATGTGACACAGATCGGATCTGTTCCATGACAGTGTAAACATGAAAAAAAAACGCATGCATTCGGATATTTTGAGATTGGTTTCAGGCCTCGTTCATATGTGGAAATAAATCAGATATGTGCCAATGCGACTGTCATGTAAACAGGCAGATCGGATTTTCCTAGGCATTGCGTTCTGTACGTCATTAAAACTGCGACAATTTAGTACTTCATCACGGTTTAATGACGTCGTGTAACAAGCGAATCGGATATGGGTCACAATTGAAAAAAAAACGTGTAAACAGAAGGTCAAAAAAATCGGATATAGGCAACAAATCAGAATTGAGCATCAAGACCTGCAGTGTAAACGAGGCCTATGTCTCCCGGCTGGCCTGGGAACGGCTCGGGATTCCCCTGGATGAGCTGGACAAAGTGGCTGGGAGAGGGAAGTTTTGGCTACCATGCTTAGGCTTCTGCCCCCCACAACCCGACTCCGGCTAAGCGGAAGAAAATGGATGGAAAAATATCACTAACTAAACCACATGCTGGACACGCAGGACTGCTTTCCTGCTCATAGATTAAGCCTTGGACTAAGTTGCAGTACCAATGCAGATGTACCATCAAAATTCAAAACTAGTCAAGGTCTAGGCTTAATCCTCGACTGGGAAATTGGCCCACAATGTGTAAATCACAGTCAGTGTAGAAACTGGTTGGTTTCACGGTGGTCGAAACTGGGAGCCAGTTTTGGATTCGGGCTTTGAAATGGGTCATATTAGAGATGGTTGTTTCTCACAGCGCTGTTAGCTGCCCACTCTGCACCCTCTCGCACCTGCACATGGGCCAATGTGGACCTCGAGCCTGTTTTCACCATGAAATTCAAAAGCACATTTCATTCCGCCACTCTTAATGAATTTGAACTAGTTATTAGACCCTAGACATCTAGAAAAACCTAGATTACAGGGCTCCCAAATTGCACATCCATGCAGTCGAATCGGCACAGCCTGACCACGGCGATAACTTCATGCAACACTGTGTTGTCGAATTCTGGTGAAAACGCTTGACGGATGTTGCGTGTGTACATTTGTTTCTTTAGGCTGAGAAATCATGGACAACTCCCTCCCTTCCTCGCTCTCTCTCACGTATGAATTTGTCCTCACTGACTCTCTCTAGGTGCTGCAGAACACTGATCATCTCTCCTTATCGTCTGTCTTTCTTTCCGTCTTTCTATGTGTGT
Source organism: Distichodus sexfasciatus (assembly GCA_032718565.1). Classification (NCBI taxonomy): domain Eukaryota; kingdom Metazoa; phylum Chordata; class Actinopteri; order Characiformes; family Distichodontidae; genus Distichodus; species Distichodus sexfasciatus. The sequence continues at coordinate 367,363 of JAVGVS010000270.1, forward strand.
GTCTGTACTCACCAGCTGAAGTTGGCGTCTTTATGTTGGCTGAACGGCATTCAGAAAAACGTACCCGCTACGAGATGAGAGCGGGAAAAAATAGAACAACTCATAAAAAGAGGAAATTGTAGTGACGCCGCTGCCAACACAAAGACCAAACATCTTTCCACACTTTTTACACATGGTTATTCCTGACTGACACTCTCTTTTCTCTTGCTCCCTCCCTCCTTCTACCTCTCACTCCATCCCTCTCCTTCTTTCACTCTCTCTGTTTCTCCTTCAATCCCTCTCTCACGCTCCCTGTCTTATCCCCCTTTCTCTCCTCCCTCTTTCTCTCACTTCCTCCCTCTCTCCTTTTGTCCATCCCCCTCTTTCCTCTCGCCTCCCCACTTTTTTTCCTTTCTGCCTCTCGTTCCCTATCTCCTCTATTTCTCCCTCCGTCCCTCCCACCTTCCTCCATCCCTGCCTCTACCTCTCTATCTCCATCTCTTTGTCACCCTCTCCCTTTCTACCGCTTTCTCTCCCTCGCTCCCTCTTGTTTCCTAACCTCACCTGCATCTTTCCCTTTCTCTCCTCTCTGCCTTCCTCCCTCTCTTCTTTTCTCCATCCCACCCTCTCTTCTTTATTTTCTCCTCCTCACTTTTCCCTTTCTGCCTCTGGATCCCTACCTCCTCTATCTCACCATAACTCCCTCTTCCTCTATCCCTGTGTCCCTCCTTTTCTCTTCCTGTCTCCCCCCTCTTTTCTCCATCCCTCTCTCTCTCTCTCTCTCTCTCTCTCTCTCCAGGCGCCTCCTTGGTATTATCACAAAAAAAGACATCCTCCGTCATATGGCCCAGATGGCAAACCAAGATCCCGAGTCCATAATGTTCAACTAGTTCCCTCTTTCACCGGATGTGAGGACGTCGAGGAGGAGGAGGAGAGCGAAGAGGTGGTCCACTTACTGGACTACACATCCCACTGACCACACCGCCCCCACCTTTATTTTTTTTGTCTTCTCTTACACCACTGGGGGCAGGAGTCCTGCTGAGGACCTGGAGATGGAGACGGAGACGTGGCTGGCGCATTCACATGCCAACACGCTTAAGATAACAACACACACACGATGGCCCCCGGGCACCTTCCACCCGAACCCCTCCGACCCAGTGATCTTCCCGATTCAAGAGAGGGTGTGACGCAGGGGTGAGAGGTCAAGATGAACCGCGCCACGGCGAGGAGGGACCTTCACGGCGAAGACTTGCTTTCACTCGTCTGCTGTGACTCCCTGCCACTGAAAACTGCCCACCACTGCTCCCACCAAACTCTACAACCATTGTTTACCTGTAACATATTGAGTATGGGGTGTGTGTGTGCTTGTACGTTTGAGTGTGTGCTTTAAAGAGCGAAAGAGAACGAGAAAATGAGAGACGGTTAAGCTCCCCACATTCCAGTCCGGATGTCGTTTTATTTATGTGCCCCTGCCTCGCACCTGGAATGCTGCTCCATCCTGGAAGGCAAAAAGGAGCACCTCAGTATTGTAGAAATGCTAGTGGGAGCGGAGTGAGGTGTGTGTGTGTGTGTGTGTGTGAGAGAGAGAGAGAGAGAGAGAGAGAGAATGTGGAAACGGATCTGTCGTATTTATCATTGAAATGATCAAACGTGTAAAAGAGAAATTGGCGCCACCTTGTGTGAAGCTGCCTAAAGTGATTTTTTTTTTAATGTAAAAAAATCTTTGCCACTACAAATTCGCTCCTGAAATTAATCATCAAGCTGTTTGTTTTTATTTCCCTGACAGGTCTAATCGCCTCCAGCTGTAACCTTTGATTTTCAGCTTTTTATATGGAATTTTCAGCTTAATATGGAAAGCGTAACAACTTTCTTTACAAGCTACTGTTATTGCTACTATATTTAGACGTATTGATCATGTGCTTGATTAGGTATGTCCTTGAAATGTGACTTACCACGACTTACCATGTGAGTTTAAATGAGAGTCATCGAATGACGTGGCGCCGCGTAGCTCATGCCTTTGTTTTTTTTTTCGAGCAGAAAGTCTTGCATGGTGGCTTCACATGCACAGCTTGTCCAAACGGTGGTGTTTTCCATTACAAATACACAGCAGTTGCAGCGACGGCTGAAATGATGATCGTTTCAACCTGTGCATTAATGTTCTTGTTTGGCAGTTCTGACTAAAGCATCGTTACTTACTTGTTAGCCTAGAAAACACAGGGGGACTTTTCAGGCGTAATGCAGTCGTAATCTACTAAAAGTGACCTTCTGCCCAAAGACACTTTTGTGACAAATTGAAGTCAATGAGTACCATTCGATTGTATTCACTGTTAGCCACATTAGTATCTTTGCGTGAGGCGTCCCTTTAAGGTCTAATCTCCTTTGTGCTTCCACTCGTTCTCTGCGGCCAGTAAAATTGTCCTGCGCGTTTAACAGAATCATCTCAAAGCACAAGTCAGCTTTTGTCTCTTGTCAAGTCGTAAGCTAATATCTAACACTGAAAACTCAAATGCTAAATTAAAGGACCTCAACATGCTTACTTGATGTCGTCATGACCATTTCAGCCTTTGAATGCATGAGGTTTTGGTGAGGTTTTACCTGCTGATGCTTAAATGGAGAGGCAGGAAACCTCTTTGAGCTATGAAGTTTGAGTAAGTCGATACTTCGGTGTATGTAACAACTAAACTCCCTGTTCACATCCTTCTGATTACAGTCACTGGATCTGTTTATTACTGGACAAGGAGAGGACTGCTGGGTCAGGCTCTGATGTTTGCTGTCTTTTCCTTTTACTATTGCCATGCACTGTTTTTCTTTCTTTCTTTCAAGTGTTGCATCCTCTAAAACAAACCAGTGATGATCTCTGTCCTATTGCTTTATATCCATAGCGACACACACTGGAGCCCTCCTGTCTAAGTGAGGTCTTGGAACTCAATTGCAGTTGGTGTTTGTGTCAATGAAGGAAAAGAAAATCTAAATTGTTCTCATAATGTTCATCTCATTTTTATTTATATTAGTGCTAGACTTGTACATTACTGTAAGAAAAAAATGACGTACAATTCCATATGATTGATGGGTTGATTGTACATTTAAAATGTAAAATTAAAGTGTTTAAAATGAACAGCACCTCTTTTTATTGGATTGATTTTTGTAATTTATTAATGTTGGTCAATTTCTGAGTTTTGTAGATACCTTGAGTAGCAGTGTAAATCATAAGTTTCATCATGATGCACTATTGTATCGATTCATGAGACAACAATTTGATGTCTGCCAAAGTCACAGTGATACGATTTTGATTCATTTCAGGAGCCAGGGATTGATATGATGCAATATCATATGCTGATGTAACAGTCGCTTCTGTTCATATCAAATCACAAGAAGCAACTGAAGTATCGTGTGACATTTTTATTCCTGATGCCTGATTGATTCATTTTGGCTCCATGTATCGTTACACCACTAACCTTGAGGGTTCTTGGACAGGAAGGGAAGTACAGTTTTGACAAAATGTTGTAATTCCTCTTTGACACTAAAACGGGATTAACTAAACAATAGGAGACTTGTGGATAGAAATAAGCGAAAACGGGCAAATCAAGAGTCTTTGTCACAGTTTTATAAGCACATATGGTGAAATGTAGACCTGTTTAGTGTCTACCCCTGCAAAGAAATATCAATTAGCAAATTAATAATTAAGGAGTTCGTAAAATTGTTAGTAACAATACAATAACGTATTATTTTTTGCTATAATGTAACGCTATGTGCCACTTAAAAATAAATATTGGCCACTCTGGTAGCCACTTTGGAAGTCCAGCACTGTTCAAGGATGGTTCAGATGCAGAGATCACATTTCGCGCAGTGTGTGCTGTGTTCACAAAGGGTCACTCGCTTCAATTCAGTCATCTGTAACCGTTAATTTGCCTAATACCACATCAGAGGCCAAATTGAGTTTATTTGCCTTTCATGGAAAGTGCAGCCTCGTCCAGCTCGTTTAGAAGATTGAACTTAAGCAGGAACGATAAGTAAGCGATAAATAAATGTTTCTGTCCTACTTAAATTAAACTGATATAAAACACAAAGAATAAAAATTTGATCGTGTCATTGCCTTTTGCACGTCCGATAGAGCATTGTTTGTGTTGTGAACCATGCACCTTATTTATTTGATCTAAGGCCTGGCTTGTTTCACTCTGCAAAGTTTGGCTGAGACCAAGAATTTCATTATTTGTAAGGCTTATGTTCCGCTGTATGTGACGCCGAAAGTAGAGTTAAAACGTCCAGCTGATCGCGGCCTTTTAGTTGTTACCAATACAATGATTTGCGAGACTGTTTCTCCCCTTTTATTTTTTAATAAATTTGTATGTTCCCCCTTTTTTGGCTTGATCACGGTCCCGATATACACCATAGTAGTAATTACAAAAAGCAATACAAAGCCGCGATCTTTGACTTCGATTTAACTCTTCTGTTATGTTCGTTTCTCAGGAACACCAATGATGTTGCTGGGTCAGTTTGACCCGGGGCATGTTTAATTATCCAAAAGTGCCAGAAACAAAAAAAAAATGCAAATAAATATTGTTTATATCTCATTATTATCTATTACTAACCATTTCAATCAATATTTGGTGTAATAGTGTCATTTACCTCTCACAGATCATAGTGTAATGAGGCTAAAGTTTTTACAACTTTTTTAAGACCTACATATAAAACACAATAGTTTTACATGACATTGGTGATTTTATAGCCTATGTTGATTACCCTTATTAAGCCAACACAAGAAGTTTCATACTGGATGAATTTGACCCGCGACATAACAGGAGGGTTAAGATGGTGAAATTTTGTTTTTTAAATTTTACGAGCCTCATCTTAGCCAGTTGTAACCTAAGACATTAAGCAATAAGTGATTCAAAAAGATAGTAAAACCGGATAGTGTAGAAACTGAAGCCACGAGTCAAATTCTATTAAAAGGCAGTTCCGACTTTGAACACTCGGTGTCGCTGTCATTTTTTTTTTAATTTACCCATCTTTAAATAAAGAAAAATATAGGCGTAACAAATGTTGGCACCAGATTTTTTTTTAAAATGACGCTAGATTTCGAAGGCAATTAAATATGATAAAATATGTAGTTTAAAGTTAAGTATGGTTATATACTTTGCCCCGAAACACATGCAGCAATTAAACAAAAAAAAAAAAACATTATGAATTCACTTAATTCATACTTAAGTCAAACCTCAGTCTTATAAAAGCGTGTATCAGTACAAAACAGGAACAGAAACTACACCAGCTTACAGCCTGTCAGCACAACAAGACTATTTTCTTTGGTGTTAAACAAGCCCAGTAAAAAGCAAGTTTAATGAAGCAGCACTGCCTTAGAGAGAGACGCTCGTGAAACATTATACTTTATGGGCTGGTTTCTCATTCATAGATTAAGCCTATTCTTGGACTAAATTCTAGTACCAGAGAAGATTCACCATTCAAACTCAGAAATAGTCTAGGACTAGGCTTAATCCTCGACTGGGAAACTGGCCCTATATGATGGTCTGTGGCTTCTGATTGTTTCTGCATCTGTCCAGAGAATGGATACTATAATGCATGAGAAATTGTTAACTAATCTGCATTGACTCATTTGTAAAGAAATCTATTTTTTTTATTCTACATAATGAATAAGTGAAAAGTCTTGTTTACAGGAGTGGTGGTGGCCTGGTGGTAGGATGCTTGGAAACAGACCAGAAGTTAATGTAAGTGAATGTTAGCTGTGACTGCTCACATTTTCAGTTCAATGCCAATATTTTTCACATATATTTGTTTATCACAATCTAATTTAAATGACTTCATTGGACATATACTGTATGAAAGAACCTTCAGCACAAATATGTCAATATACTGTATTCTAGTGACTAAAAACAACTGTGAACATTTTCTCTTAACTGTGTGTTCATTTTTCGGTGCCTTTGTACACTGCATCTTGTGCTAAGAACAAAATTGAATGAACAGGTACATTTGATAGCGACATGACTATAAAAAGGTTCACATTTCTGCAAGTGTTGTGACTTGATGAGACTTTTTAGGTCTCTATGATTTTTTTTGTTAGATGCCAATTCGAGCTATTTATAAGCTATCAATTACTTGGTAAATGTTCCTAAAATCAACAATGTGTATATCATCTGTATGGTGCTACAGTATGGTCTCTATCAATGTGTGACTGGTTTGAGACCAACCTTATTGACTGTTGGCTTGTTTGATGTACTGGAAACAGGTTTGGCAATCATCATTTACTTTGTACACTGAAGGTGTATAGTCCAGTGGTATTTATGTACAGTATTTCATATTTCATATAAGGCTGAAAATAAAGGAGCATGATTTCTGTATTTTTGACAACAAAGTTTGTGTGAAATATAATGAATATGATAATATTCTGTATTATTCCTTATTCCTTAGCTGAATTCTTGAACATGCATGACTATTTGTAATGAAAAGTTAGACACTGTCTAATTTTTAAGCAGGATGTCATTAACAGACTTGCCAAACTCAAAATATGCAAAAACTTTATACCAATACAAAGACTGCAGTGTTTTTGACTGTCTGTGTTGTTAAATAACTCCTAAAGGAAAAAAAGACATATTTTTCTCAAACGAGCAACGTGAAATAATGAAATATCCAGCATCAACTTTATATATTTATAGACTATTTTAAACATATCTTAAGAGATTATCCAGATAATTCAAACTTTTTAATGAGAAGTTTAAAGTTCTACCTGCAGCTCTGAGAATATCTATTTCACTGGGATGAATGTACTTATCTGATAAGCTTTGTAATGAAACACCTTCCACTGGATTCTTTTGTATATGTTGACTAAAGTGCAAGGCAGTGGTCTCTCTGGTGTGGGCTGGATTGTGAGAAATGGATGGATGGTGAAAAAATCCTTTCACCACATCCTCGGGAACGCAAAGGGACAGTTGTCAGATTGTGTTCATTATGGTTCGCAAAGAAATGTTTAAAGGTGGTGGAAACACTCTTTATTTCACACTAGGTCTTTTATGGTGTGTGTTAAACAGTGTGTGTGTAGTTTCTTGTAGTTAGTCAAGCTGTTCCCACATTCTGAAGTACACTTAACATTTGCTTAGTCATTTAAATCAAACCAATAAGCAATGAGTGCACTTCAGTTTTTTTCTTCCTTGAATGCACTAATGAACTTTACAGTGTACTGGATAAAAATGTTTTATTACAGTCTGAGCTGCTGGGTTCATTCTCTAGAATAATTACTTTCCAGACTTTCAGCCTCTTTGAGACAGACAGCATATACTTTTCCTATGTTGTATCAGTGTTGTAACATTACTTGGTTATATTGCAACCATGGTTATTTGTAGTGTTTTGATGTAGTAGGTACAGTACTTCTCTTTTTCCTGCCTGTAATTACGGTTCGGGATACATGTTGATAATCAGATATCGTTCAAATTAACATGGGACAGTATGAAAATCTTTACACAAGTGTAAATTCTATGTTTCATACTGAAAATGTGTATACAAATAAGCCTACAGGCCAGCTGGATGTACATGAGCAGTGGTTGTGCTTATAAAAGTCAGCAAATCATTATCCTCATACACTCAGACTTCAAGGACATGTAGCTGTAGCATTACTGTCCACTCAACCCTGAGGAATTACAGCACTTAAAGGAAGCCAATGCCTGCCTGGTAAAAACATAAGGAGCGAACCATATACAGTCTAAAAAGGTGCAACAATTCCACACAACAAATTGTCCCCACAGCATTTGCATACTGTATGTCAAGTTTTTGACTGCTGTGCAACATTTTGTGCAAACAGTAGCTGGATGTTTTGAACTCTTTGCATGTCAAAGCTAGAGTCTATGTTTTAAAAATCATTGTATTACAACATCCAAAGAACAGTAGAGTCTAATTTTGGTCCTGAACATAATCACAGTAGTTTTAAAGATTTTTAGTTTTGGGAAACTTGGGGAATGTTGTAAGATCGTCTTGTCTGTTACAACCCGCTTTTCACGTCAAAACCTACAACTTCAAGGCCAGTAGTAAGACAAAGATCCAATAGACGTCCTACATACTGAGCACAAAAAACAAGGACAAATTAAAACTCAACCCACAGTTACACAGCAGACAGTGTTTTTATTTCACTACAAAAACAAAAGGCTGTTTGAAGAGCACCGGATTAGGGAAGACACCCAAAATGCCCTCCCCTCCCTCCCTAATACCAACCTGTTAAACACAAAATTTCCTCTCGGCCATCATGTCCATTAAACAACTCATCCTGATTTTATAATGTAATGAGCTGTATCTTTTAGGAACTTGGGCCTCTTTGAAATTTAAGCAAAATGAAAGATTTAAGGCTGCAATACTCAAATTATTTCAGAAAGTTGATATTTCCATTTAAAAAAAAAACTTGTTCACAAGATATTTGGGTAAACAAAAGAATAAATAGACAACTAACCAACTTAGTACATCTATTTGCAACTCTCAAAGTAAAAATATAGCTAACACAAGTAACACTATTCAAAGTAAAACTACCTGTAATGATAATGACCAATCTATTAATCATAATATAAGCACTCCAGTGGTCATTTAAGAATAAAAAAAACAAACCTCATCACCCCGTCGATTCAACTTAATGCCGAGCCTGTCACTGTATAAACACTGACAACACAGGATTTGTTTTTCTTCTCAAAGCCCAACTTTGGAACTCATTAACATGCACGTATTCATGCACTTAAAAAGGAAAAAATCTCTTAACAGCAAAGTCAGTATGCCTCAAACTGAGACATATTCGTACAATAAGTTTCAAAGATAAATGCACTTCATCCTCATATGGGACTGCCTCAATACCTAGCGCTAAATTATAATTTAGCAGACTACAGATGAAAATCTACAACCACATCTAACAGTTAATGAAACATCTACACCCAGATCCAGCAATAGCCCTGGTTTCTAGCATCCTATACAGATTTAAGTAGCTGACTATGTCCGATAGCCCTAGTTTTTGTAAGCTTAATAAATATAAAATCAGTGCTTGAGGTGGTTGATTTTTAAGTTGAGCAGTTTTCTCAAAGTACATTCAGCATGAATTGACGTGGAAATAAATGTTTGCAGTGTTTACTCTAGTATTTAAATGGTGAAACCAAGTAATGTAACAGGTTGACTGTTTTTTTCAGTTACAATCAAGAGAAAAACTTGACCATTTTATTTAATTTTGTTTTTTGAAAAATATGCATAGCAAGGTATTCATCCTCTCTTTAGGATATTACACATGGCTTTCATAGATCACTTGGGTTGTTGGCTCTGCTCCCCCTTCCTCTCCTCCTACTTCTTGCTCAGTGTCCACCTTCTCTTTTTCATCTGGTTCCGCTTCCAGAGGCAGCTGAGCCAACAAAGGTGGAGAGGAGTTTATTTCAGCGAGAGGTGGATCATCCACACTTGATCCTCCTTCAGCAAGCGGCGGGTGAACCGAAACCTGAATGGCGATGTGTTGAGGCTGCTCGTGAAGCGAAGCGTCGTCCGAATCGGTAGTGGGAGACCCACTTCGCTCAGATTCTCTCGTTCTCGCTTGTCTCTGCAGAATGGTAAAAACGTTGCTAGCACCTACCGACGATCCTCCAGCAGCCCCGCCGCCGTGACCTTCGGGTGCCTGTCGAACAAAAGTGTGCCTCATTTCCTCAACGCCGACAACTTCGAGGATCTCTTCCATGAAATTCCGGCAGTTCATAATAAGCGGAGGCAGGGGAATGCTGCGTGCCAATTCTTCAATGTAACGAGCAAACTCCATGGTCTTGAACTGTGTGACTTTAGCCAGCTCCAGCGTTTTGGCAGATGTGATGATGGGAATTCGCTTCGCGATCTCAAAAGCCTTTTGAAGCTTCTCTGCGCCTTCGGTGCGGAAGAACTCATTGATGGCCTTTTCCGTCTTCTTCAGGTGGCTGCTCATCATGCAAAGACGAGTCACGTTCAGTATCATGATGATGGTGAACGTCACCAGACACACGACCATGTAGTACACTCCCATGTCGCCGTTGGTGAAAACCACACGGACGGTCACCGTGCAGTTGGCCGTGCCGTGAACGTTGGACGCCATGCCAGTGTATTTGCCACGGTCGGCAAACGTGATGCTGGTGATGTTGAGGACTCCGTTGTCTAAAATCCACCATTTTCCACCTGTTGGAAATATAAAAGTAAGGAACAATGCTTTCATAAGCATGAGTTTATTAAACTCAAAACATACCTACAATATTTTGGTCAGCTAAGATGAATGAATAACAAGCTTTATCTAAAATAAACTGCAGCTGTGTTTCTTAAACAAAGCTGAAACTTTGTGGTTATGCTTGGTCAGTAGATGTGTGTGCTATGAATCCATAACTTCTTCCTTTTTTAGAATCGGCCAGGCACAGTGATGAATCACTTACTGGCATCAGTCTGATTCCATTAAGCCTGACCTGTAAGCAAAAGCCTCTGCAAATGGCAATTCATGAGTGCATTAGATGAAGTGAAGAACAGTTCATCGTATTTTACAAACAGCTGACAATGAGCAACAACCGACAAGCTTCATGCAAATGCAGCATGACAAACTAAGTCATTTTTACAAACGGGGTCAGTTATGAGTGCTCTGCATAAGTAGGTTAACTGTTAACTATAAACAAGCTATAAACAAGCAAGCATTTCACATTCAGCTCTGTGATGTAGTGAATGCTTAATTACATGCAACATTACCGCCGGGTGTGGAGTGGCCACAATCAAGCAGTCACTCTAAAAACATGCCCAGGATATACACACACTTGTACTTTAGAGTCTTAGAGCTCGAAAAAGCAAGTATGGTTTTGCAGGGCACAAAGGCAAACACACTTTTTGCGTCAGAAAGCAATGAGGCACACGTGTGCACCAGCAATTCTTGGCCACATAAACAAAAGCAAGTTCAGACTGGTTATGGGTGAGGCTTGAAAAACAAAGTTAAAAACATTTCAGATTGGTGCCATCCACAAAACAAATGTCTGCCACTCGCAGCAGAGTTGCGACTAACATTTATTTTAAACATACAAGTAGTAGCTTTGACCTAAACGCTTCAGCATGCTGCATCCCATAGATAGATGCCTTTGAGGTTTCTGAAGCGCTCTAACTTGTACTTTAAGAACAAGTATGAGCATGTTGTCATACTTCACAGAGGACTGCATTTTTACATGCGCTGTTGGTTGCGACCTAACAGACAGATGTTTTACATGTGCAAGCTAATGAATAAACCTCTAATGTTATACCATATGAATTTAATGTAACATCATTTAAACATGAATTCACCGAAGTTTTTAATTTATTGTCCTAAACACTATTTGATCTTACAATTAATCTGTTTTTCTATTTTGAAAAACTGATATTGAACTCATTCTGTTCTTAGTTTTTTGTTATACAGAATCATCCGATTCAGAGATGCATTCTAAGCATTACAAAACTTACCACTTCTTTCTGTGTCTAAGAGATGACCGTGGGAGTTGAACCACTGTACTTTCGGAAAAGGGTCACCGGTGACATTGCAGTCTATTAAAACACAGTTGCCCTCCCGGGCTATAATCTGGTTTAATTTGGTCTCCACCGTGGGCACATTGCTTCTAGCCGCCATGCTTGAGTTTTCTGTGCTCTCTTCCCTCACCACAGAAAAGTTGAAGGCCCCAGAAGCACAGGAGCTGATAAGAGACACTAAATAAATTAAAACGTATCCCTTTACTCCTTTCATTTTTAACAACTTTCTGTACCAGCCCCCGAGATTAAATGTCATTCCACTGGAGTCTTCATGTTACTTTAGCAGGCTATCTGCAGGAGGCAAAGCACAGAGCAGGCACAAGGCTGGCATTCTTCATCTTTTTAACAGTGGTGTTGCTGAAAAGAATAAGACATTATGGTTACTCTGAGCTAAAAAAAAAAAAAAAAATCATAGTAAAATTACAAATATCACAAACACGGGAACAGAAACAGAACAGTCTTTTAACAAATCAGCAGCAGTGTAATCCAATTATACAAAGCACGCACGATTTTTCCATGGACATAAACAGACAGAATAAAATGTATGCATTGTCTGTCATGAGCCCATAATGCTAGCTTTAACTATTTCATTGTATAACTAATGTTTAGGGCAAATCCGTGGCTCTACCGAAAATAACAAAGAAGTAGTGAACATACATGTAAGTGCATTTTATTGAGTAATTAGGCTAAATCCAACATAGCCACAGCTAGTCAGCTGATGACCGTAAAGCCTCAAACAGGGGCCGCGTTCCAAACCGTGTGCCTTTTAGGACGCGTCCAGGATATTTCCTCTGTTTGTCTAAACCGCTAACTGCCGAAACGCCGACGCTAACACAAGGTACAAACATTTCCGTCACAATAAACTCGACAAGTACAACCGACCATCACAGTAAACATATGAGGCTACCTTTAAATCCCAACAAAACCAAAATATTGTAGGATCGAGCTGGCGTCAGTCAGCCACATCGGCTAGCCAACCCGTGCTAGTTAACATTAACCAGACGAAAACATAATACTGCGAATACATTTATTTACCGCATTGTTTCCTGATAGTATCTTTGTTTTTGGGAAAACTGGAAACGTGAATGTTGAATTCGCCAGTCTTTCTTTGAAGCCGTCGGCAAATTCGCACCCGCCTCACGAAAAAAAAACGTACAGTTAATGATGAGCGGACGAACCGGTCTTTATGAACGACTCTTGTGTGAGCTACTCGTTTATTAACTCGATTCCGTGCCCCGTGGCTGTGTTTAGCGTTTACTGACAAAGAGATTAGATTTTCGAACGGAAAACGACCCTCACTCTTATTACACGAGTGCATTCTAAACTGTTTTATTAGCAGAAAAAGCCAACAACTTGTTGTATTTAAAATACTCATTTTGAGTGGTGAATCACATGAATCAAAGTTCAAAAGAATCGATTCCAAAAAGTGAATCACACTGCTCTACTGTCACTATGTACAGTAGTAGTGGGCTCTGATCCCTAACGTGCTAAACAGTGCGTGAATATAGCATGGCACCGAGCATTTCGCATACTACGTGGCACAGGAGTATGCCATTTGGGACGCTTCGTTTTTTTGAGATTGTACCACCTCTGGCACGTTTCGGGGTCCACGCGATAAAAGAGCAAAGAAATGTTAAAAAAAACACACACACACACACACGAGTTTATTCTCCTCTTAACCTTGTAACGTGGATGACATACAACTGCTTCTATGCAAGAAACTTTAAATTGATATAGGCAACTCCAAATAACTTTGTCAAAAATATATTTCGATATAAACAAGTCATCAGAATACACCGTTTATTCAAGAAATCAAGAATATACTTCAAAGTCGTTTAGCTGAATTACATGTACATTCTGTTTTTATTCCTTAAAATACTCATGTGTTGTAGCAGCATTAACTTAGCTGTCATTATTATTATGAGTTAATAGGCTAATAAACATAATTCACAAATGTAGTAGCCCAAACACTTTTTATATGAAGATGAAGTATATGAATCACAACCTGAATCGAATCTCTAAGCTTATTTAAACTCAAACCAATCTCCTAAATCTCCCAAACGTTTGTAGCAAATAAACATGCTATCAACTGCTGTGTAATTGCCCTTGCGACTTTCACTGTCCTTGTAGCTAATGTGCTGCTGCTTATATTTGTGGTTGAAAATGGAAAGCTATATGCACCAGATAAATCAATAATAACAAGAGAACCTCTCATAAGTGTTTACTCAAAATAACCTTTAGGCCCTGATATGGTCCTTGGCCAAGTGGGTGATACATAAACACTGCACTCTGCTTATTCTCGCCCGCTTTCTCTTACAAATACACACTCACATACGCACAAACTTTTCATTTACGTCAAAAATAAAGCAGGCACACCTGACAAGCATGTTAAAAGAACAGAACGAAAAAGGAGATGGAACATTCACTTAGCAGCTTTTCAGCATATGTAAAATATTTTTGTAATTCATGAGATATTAGTACCACCTAAAGGAGAGTGGATTTACTACTCCACTAAATCTGAACATCATTTTACAGAACTTTACTATAACAAACATAATACAATCAGACATCATTCTAGAGCTTAGTGTTACGGTTACCATAAAGAATACTTTCTTAAACACTGTGAAAACGGGTAGTTAAACCTGCATCTGAAAATGTTGAAGAATTTATAGTGTATTAACAGTATATTAAACAGTGAATGTATAAGACTGTATGATTGTTTTTCTTGATTGTTTTCTTTTTGTTTCATGTACCTATAAAACAGTGTACTGTGGTGTTAATAATTACTGGAAGGTTTTTGTACTATTACTAAAGTTAAAACACTGAAGTCATTTTGCTATCTGTGAATTAAGTACCGAATTCTCACAGAGCCTCCTTGATGAGTGATGCAAGTCTCTTGAATGCCTGTTGGAAAAATTCAAACAAAAATTACATTCCAACTGTTTGTGTGTATGAGTCAGAATTATGGCTGAAAAAGCATTTTGTAGTGATTTCCAATGACTGTGTGTGTTATACCTCATCAATCTGTTGTGGTGTGGAAACGGAGAAGGCTGCTCTCACATAAGGACAGGGATTTGAACTGTTAATATTAAACGCTCCTCCAGGAACAAGAAGCACCTAAAGGAAGATCAGTTAAAACAGCAATTACAATGTAAAATAAGTCTTATGGCTACACCATTATGCTATTGCCTCCCTAATCTGGTTAGACCAAATGTCATAATTCTTATCCAGGGTTTAATCAGCCTTCTGTAATACTGATTTCCTCAAAACAGAGCATCTATTAATGCTTCTAGGCTGAAAGACGGCATTACTAGGGAATTTTTCAAAATGTGGAAAATAACAGTTCTGAGTCAAATGGTAACAAACAGAAGAGCTCATTGTATTCTGTGATATGTTCTGTGTGAAAAGATATGAGTGTTTGTGAGTGTCTGTGTGGGCGAAGATGAAAAATTCTGCTCATAAACAGACTCAAATACATTTCTCAAAAACAGACACATAAGTATGCACTCACATACTTACACAAACAAGGGCCTCTAGGCATTATTACATCAATCACACAAGATTTAGAAGCATTTAGACAACACATTAAAAGAATACAAAGATAAGATGACATTTGAATTAGAAGGGTTTTGCATGTTGCATTTATGTGAAAATCTGCTACCATCAAAGTTTTTGAATAGTCCAGTAGTTGCAGTAAAATTGTGAGTGGATTTTCACTGGTGCAGTTCTTTCTACTTGTCTTGTCTCACAAATGTTAAACCTGTTCTAGTACAACATTTACCCACTTTATTGTCCTTCATGTGTTAAGAGTATGTGTAAATCATAAACTGGGAAGTTAATAAAAGTCGGTGAAGTGAGGGGTGTGTACCTCTTTCTCCAGTGCTTTGTCCATTATAAGCTGTTGTGTGTCTTTAATGCCTTTTAGTTTAATCCACAGGAACATGCCAGCTGCTGGTTCATGCCATTCTGCTAAATCTGTAGCACGTGCACAGTACCCACACACGCACACGCAGGAACAGAGAGAAAATTACAAAGAAAAGGGGGAGAGAAAAACACTAAGGAGTTGAGCTGATGAGGCTGAAGAATGAGTCCTAAGCCAGACTTTAAGCCATATACTGTGAAACAGCTTGGCCTGGTTTTCAATGTTACCCTTATTTCAATTGTTCTTGCAATCAAATATATAAAATTACACCCAGCAAGCTAAAGCTACCTTACGAAACCTTTAACTGCTTAGGCCAATATAACCATAACCAGCATGTAAAAGTGCGATGGAAACAAACCTTTAAGCCACTTGTCAACTGAGGAGAGCATGGCATTTCTCTGAGTTCGGTAAAAGTCCACCACTCTGAAAACATCAACAGATTTCAACTCTCACCAGACATTTACCTTCAACAGCTTCATTTGAATAAAATAAACCACTACAACTGTATCTCACCTGATTATGGAAGCTTTGAGATGCAAAATTAATATAAATAATGAGATCAGTTTTTTCATATCTATAGTACATAGGTTGGGGTATGAACTTAATGTAAACTGACAGGACTCTTTGTGTGTCACATTGATGAATTACAGCCTCAGCCAGCCTTAGCAAAGTGTGTAGAAAATTCTCTAGGGCACAAGGTGTTTATCAACAGGATTGGGTTTCATTTTCATGCTGCCCTTTGGCATGGTGTGTGTGTGTATGTGTGTGGTGAACAGGTCACATCTTATAAATCAGTCTGGCTGCTTTCAGACTCACCCATCAATGTGCTTTAGAAAACCCTCCTGGCCCCAGCTGTACAGGAGCTGAGAGACCATGAGCTGGAGAAGAGAGAAGAAGAGGTGTAAAAACTTGAAAAATTATTTATTTTAATTTTTGTAGTACTCATGCAAAAAGGCTGGATAATGTATACACTCTGTCATTGTACTGTATAATGACAGTTACAGACTTGACAGAATTATTCTAATATGCTCCAGAGTACAGCACCAAAGTACATGATACAAATACAGATGATGCTACTTTTTGGAAAAAGCACTTCAGCTTTCACAGATCACTTTTTATTGACTGTCTGGTCATTGAGCCATGTCTGGTCTTTTGCTGCAAACTAGAGAAAATATCACATTCACAGCCTTAAGAAATATTTGTATGATTTATCTTTTCTGATTACAGACACAAACTCACTACATATCAATATCCAAATATTCTACCACTACGCCACGAACATGTAATTACAGAGGATGAAACAGAAAAAGCAGAGGAATAGGCCGCTAGCAGTAGTGCAATCAATTGCATTAAGAATTCTAAACACCCAACTAAACTCATGGAAGGCTTGTAATTAATTGACTGAACTGAAAAACGTCTCTGGACTGTGAAGCAGCATAATCTTTTTATTCTAATTTCTAATTCTAAACTTTTTCTCAAATAGGCCCAACTTCAGCATTACTTGCTAAACCAAAACCAAAAACGTCCAAACACACCCTGTATTGTGGAGTAAAACTGCTCCCTTTGAATCTGTAGAGTGAAGACTCATTGAATCATTTCAAAGACTTAAAGTACATAAACTTGAATCCGTTGTGTTCCTTCAAGGCTCATGTCTTTTCTTCACACCTCTCTGCTTCTACAATTTTTCCTGCTGTGATAAACATCACACTCTCACCACAGCAACTGTGGCATGACAGAAGGCCTACTGCTAAGAGGAGTATTACCACATCTTACTGCTCACAAATTATGATTAGCATTGATAGGAACAGAAAGAGAGAAAAAAATTCTGACCTGTGTGAAAGTGCTGGTGTGCATCGTGGATGCTTGTATGTGAAGTACCACACGGTCCACTAATGGTTTAGGCCCAGTGACAAAACCGATTCTTAACCTGAGAACACAAACATACTCATTTTCCTTTCATTTACTGTATTCAGCTGACGCTCCAAAGCAATTTACAAAGTCAACGGCAATCACAAGGATAGCTGCCCTGGAGCAACTTTATTTAGACATTTAGAGAGAACAACATTAATACTGTATCCAGTAATGTCCAATATCACTTTCAGAATCACACTAAAGCTGCATCTGTGCAGTATGAGGTGGTCAGTCCTGTTTCAAACAGATCAAACCCACTGTGTTGTTGGAAACCTACTAATACAATGCCTGCTTTGGCAAACAGGACAAGTGTAACGCTAATGAAGCTTGTTCATTATAACATGACAACGCTCTGTTCCAGTTGCGTGTGATCAACAAGGATACACATGCACTCATACACATTAACGCTCTACGCTTCACAACTCGTTTCCAACTGTCTGCTCCACCTCTGTGTCTGCTCCACTGGGAGTACATATAGGAAAACTGCTGCCTCAGGCTAAACAGAAGATAGAAAAGTAACATCATGGCAGATTGTCCACACAAAGCAGTGACCTTTAAAATTATGCTGTTTACATGGCGAGGTAATTTAATTAGCTTGTGCTATGCTCTGCAGCAGATGATTTTCTAATCAACATAAACCTAATGTGTTAAACAAAGAAATCCACTGTTAAAACACTCGTGGGACTTATTTTTCTGCTGTCTTAGGGATTTACTGAGAAGCTGAGGTAAACACAGTAATGAATTAACCCATTATTATGCTCGTCTGCCTATCATTAGGTTTAGTATTTTTCCAGGTTGTCATACTTTTTTAAACTATGTTCATTAAGAGGTTTCAATTGCATTCTTCTTAAAGATGGTAATGTTGCGAACAGTGGATGAATGGAAAATTAAGCGAACTAAACTAACACTTACCCTGATGATAATATCTTCGAAAAGGAATCTGTTCGTATAACTCGTCCATCAATGTCCATGGAGAGAAAGGTAGGAGCCCATGGCTGGGGTAAGAAAAGCAGGTAGCATCCAGTATTTACATACAGAGCTAAAACAGCAGCCCTGCTCTTATCTTTCTAACAGCACAGAGGTTATCAGCTCATGCAGATAAACAGCAATTATATGTTAATAACTAACACCGTACAAATAAATCAGACAATCACACTGGCCAATAAAACCCATATGTACCTTTTGAAACTGCAGGAAATAGTATGGATCATCCTCAATAATGAGAAAGTCGTACTGTCTTGCAAGCTGTAGGAGTAAATAAAAATTAAATGTGTGATTTGCATGTAATGGATTTAAGCATAATATTGGATTGCGATACTCTTTTTTTGGTCACTGCACTCCAGTATCCAGCAATATTATGTTAAATTGCAGACACAGTCTGTTTATGCAGTCAAAAACTCTACCAATTTATTTTGAGATTTTAGCATACACAACACAGTCATTGCTTGTTACCTCATACACTTTCTGTTTCCTCTCTAAGGTCATTGAGGCACCAGTGGGATTGCCTCCATTAGGGATGGTGTAGAGGACTTTGGGGACATTGCTGCCAGGTTTATGGGCGTCTGCAGGGACCCACCGGGCCAGAACATCCCTTAAGCCTTCTGGGATCATGCCAAACTGATCACTGGGCACACTGATGATGTTACAGCCCAGTGGCTGGAGCTAAAGGAACAAAAGGTCAGAGGAGATAAGGGGAATTTAGTTTAATACAGGATAAGGAAACTCTGGGTCAAAGCATAAGATATTCACTCTAAATTAACCCCAAACGTAACCTTTACAAGAAATGTCACAGGGTTTGCTACATAATATCAAATGTTAGATTTCTTACTGCTGCCAGAGTTCCTGAATATGTGGGTGCATCAAGAAGGACATTGTCACCAGGGCTGACAAGCATCTCAAAAACCTATTATGAAGGAAAACCCATAAGTTCAATGTGCATTGTCATCCAATTTTCACCAACAACAGATGCTACAGAAGGTGAAAGTAAAGGACCTGTACTACAGAGTACAGATACAGCACTTGTTTTCTACAAATGTCATAAGATAACCAGCATTTGCTTTTGTAGCTGCGTTGACAGTGATAATCATCAGCGTGACAATCATTGTGATCTGTTTGCTACAAGACTTCAAAGAAGCCAATCTAGAGCAATCAAAGCAACAGCAGTTAGGCTTATGTCTCGGAGACAGAAGGATTACTTTGCAAAGTCCCTCCTGGCTCCCCGTAGTGACACACATCTCCATTTGGCCTTTCTCTGGGCTGTAACCCATGGTTGGGGGATCGTGTAGTCTCTTTTGGAGTGCCTTCATCCAAGAGACCAGCTCTGGGACGCTGAATGCATGGACAAATAAGAGCACAATGGCTTTTATTTCATGCTTTAAACCAGGCGTAAAAGATCTTCTAAAAGTCTGCATTAAATATATAATCATTGTATAATGGTGATGATGATTTGATCGATCAAGTCAAAGTAAACTTTATTGTCATCTCTGCTATATACAAGTATACAGAGAGACAAGATGAGATGGCTTCAGTTTTACAGAGTACAAAAAAGACAAATAAGACACGTAGAATACATATACAAATATTCTATAAAATATAAACTTTAAACTAGAGGTAGAAAAAGACCATTTAAGTTACATGTGGTATTCTGACTACAGTTATGGTTCCGAAATTTTCTTTTTGCATTGAGTGTGCATAAGATCTGCAGCAGTTCAACACAGGATAAAATCCTATATTGATAACCTGAACACTAGGAGTCGAAACTATGACCTGAGCAAGACCCTTAACCCTGAGTTGCTCCAGGAAGATGTTCCCTGTATATGTATAGATACATATAAAGTGCAACACATATATACAATTAAATGGAAATAAATTGTCATATGAATAGAAAAATATGCACATTTAAATAGAATTAAATTAGTTTACCCAGAAGAACCAGAATATTGCAAAGCTCTCTTCATTATGGTCTCATCAAACTCCACCACTTCTCCGTTCTTCATTTTGATGGTGGCAGAGCAGAAGGGGAAAGTGTTGGGGTTCGGGGCTCCACCAGCCAGAGAAATCAGGGTCGGGGGAGAGCGCTGCTGGAGTTCCGCTGGAAGAAATTAATGGAACATGAAGCTTTGAGTGTACGCTTTACAACTTCTTTTTGGGAGATATTTTTAAAAATGAAATGAATACAATCATAATCTAGATATAAATACACCACCAGTTAATCGACCATGGCTTACTCAGTATGCGGATGGGGGACGGCCTTCTTGCCGCACTAACGGCTGTCAAAAATCTAGAATAATTCATGATTCCTACAAATTGAAAACAGGAATAGTAATCAGTTAGCCAAAAGACAGACTTTCTTCTCTCACACATTACTGCTTGCATGCTGTGTTCTACTAAGATATTGAATATAATTGAATTTTACAGAACAGATAATTCCTAATGAAACTGATGTCTTATACATAAGACATATTAGACCTTTAAGGCGCTTTAAATTCCACATGACTGTCAATCCAAGCATAATCAATTCGGTAAAGTCAGCTTCGAATCGAACTGATCAGCGGATTCTTAAGTTAAAACATTACCCTATTTATCTTAACAATTACAACACACTTCAAACTGAAAGTGAAAAATATCGCATTAAATTACAAAAACGTACACTTGTAAACATGCAGTACAACCAAATCCATGAGACCGACCTTGCTTACGCGGCTTTCAATGCTAATGTTGTCGGTTAATGTAGTTCCTATGAGTGTAAATATCAGAAGATCACCGAGTGGCTGGACTACACTACCCGTCATCCAATGCAGTCATACGCCCCTCGGGAACGCAAGGTTAGAAATTGTTTAGGCATAAGCGAAATGATGCTAACATAAGGCTAAAAATCGCGAACGTGTTTTTGCAGTGACACGTTTATTATTGTAACATTCGTAATTAGGTTGTATAATTTATTTTCATGTCTGTGTTTTGAAAGTGATTTCGCTTTGTTGCGCGCATCTATATTTTAGCTAGAGAGCACGTTTGTTAGCTTGCTTGCTAGCAATGAGTGTATAGCATAACCAACTTTAGAGCTAAAGTTATCCAACTAGAGCGTCACTGTCGTTTGTATTTTACACATTTCATGTTTAACATGTGGATCAGCTAAACGCTCATACAGAAAGTGTCAATGGGGAAAAGGAAAGACATGATTCATCCCAGGTTTCTAACAGGTGAGTGAGGTAAATTTTTACCCATAGTGGCTAATGTGCTACCACAGTTTCTAATGTTAGCTGCTAAGGTGAGCTTTGCCCAGTTAGTTACTTATTAAAATATTAAAGTATTAAGGCGGTTGCGCTATCGCACTTTATGGTGCACGGTTGTAGAACTATACAGCTTCCCCAAATATCCACCAGTCACCATAATTAATAACACTGTCTATTTAGTTTGTTTTTATTTATGAATTCTTTTGAACTGCACTTTGGTTAACACGTTTTTTTTGTTTTGAAAAAGTGCTTTATTAGTAATTTATTGTTTGTTAAATCATCTGTTAACGTAAAAGAAAACAATTTTTCAAGTACTATGGTATCGTATTATTTATTTAAACTAAATTTGTAAAATTGCAAACGCATGTAAACGTTGCTAAATAGTGACGTCACGATAGAACGTCGAGTATTTTATTGCCACTATATAACAGCGTATAAAAACAAGTTAAAACAGCAATACTGCGGTGCTAAACATGAAGTTATATTTAAGGACAGAACTTAACTTTTCACCTCCCTGGATAGGTAATGCTACACGGAATGTTAAGCTGTTTGTGAACTAAGTTCAGTTTCTTCATTTAACAGTTCTACAGTTATGGCACCTGCTGGTGCACCACTATTGTAGACATGCTGGAGAATTAAGTGTTTTTGTATAAGTCATGCTTCAATCAAAGTAACACATACTGTAGACATCAAATATTATTACGTGTCGTGCACGATGCATGCTGATATTATTCATATTGTTATTAATATTAAGTGTAGCCAATGCTCAACATTTAGTAATTAAATACACAGTGATTAAATGGTGTTACTGAAACACTTACAGACTTGAACTCTGGAATAACTAAAAAAAAGAATACTGTTGGCCCTTAGTGTGACCCATGTTGCCCCAGGGGGACTGTGCTTAGAAAATGTATTTAACTCAGGACAAGTGTGTTTTCAAAATGCCAGAAATGTAAAGGTGTTCCAGTATGTCCTCTACCTGAGACTATGAGGTTAGTGGTTCCTCTGTAAGGTGTTGGATAACAGTTTATTATTTTGTCCTCCAGGGGAGGAGGATGACTACAGCTTGGCCAGGAAGAAACACAAAAAGCACAAGAAACATAAGAAGAAGCATCACCGTGATGAAGGTCACAGTTTTTCCTCTGAGGCCCTGGAGTCCGACTCTGGCATTATGGTGAAACCTCCACAGCTTAAACTGAAAATCAAATTAGGAGGGCAAACGCTGGGCACCAAGAGGTGAGTGATGCAATTTGCTTTCTACAGTTATGCAAGAAACAAAGCATGTAGAAAGCATGGCATCCTGTCTGAACCGTTTTTGTTGATACATGGTGCAGCGTACCAACTTTCACAGTGGTGCCAGAGGCGCTTCGCTCTCTGTCTCCTCTGATCATGGACAGCGATGATGACGATGACGATGATTCTGATGATGAGCCCTCTGAGGGAGTCCCCATTGAACAGTACCGTGCATGGCTGGGTGAGTGAGGGCACAGTGTGTTTTAGAGATATTTTAAGTTATATAGGGCCTAGATGTCAGCACTCTCTCCTGTATATAAGACATGGCATTTTCAGTTTTTTTGACTCACTCCCTTAATTTGTTTGTATTTAAGTGGTACCATAATTGTCCAAACTAAATATACCAGTTTTTCACAATCTGTGTCTAATTTTCCAGATGAGGACAGTAACTTGGATCCTTCTCCTCTGCCGGACATGGACACTGACTCGTTTTTGGAAGGTCCCATGGACGAGGAGGAGAAGTGGCTGGATGCACTGGAGAAAGGAGAATTAGATGATAATGGAGAGCTGAAGAAAGAGATTGATGAGTCTCTTCTCACTGCCCGACAGGTATTTTAGGTTTCAAAAAATTGAATGAAGCAGTAATTGTCACCTTATTTCCAGTATTGCTGTGGCTATTTTGTGATGAAAAAAGATCATATGGAGTAGAAACAGAGACAGTAAACATTATTTTTAAGGAAAACTGATATAATGAATGTATCAAATATTTTTGTGCATATTTTAATTGAAACAGATCTTCCAGATCCATGAATAAATAGCGTGACCAGATGTATCTTTCATTGACAGTCATGTAAGCTTTCATTCTTTGTAATTGCTCTTAAACTTTCTCCCAACAGAAAGCACTCTTGCACAAACAGCAGAGTCAGCCCCTACTGGAACTGCCTATGGGTTACAAAGAGAAAGAACTGACGGCAGAGATGCTACAGAAACGTGAGGAACGCGCCCGGAAGCGACGTCTCCAAGCTGCCAAAAAGGCAGAGGAGAACAAGAACCAGACTATTGAGAGACTCACAAAGACCAGCAAGGTCAAAATGAAGAGCACCAAAGAGCGCAAGTCCAAGCAAGTGCAAGTGCCTATGGTGAGGTACTTAGACTCTGTCCAGGGGGTGACCATCTCTTACCCTGCTGGAGTGCCAGCTCCTGCCCCTGCCTCGTCTCTGCCGCCTTCTGCAGTGCCAGTGACCTGTGGTGTGTCTGGGTGCTCCAATCTGAAGAAGTACTCCTGCTCTAAGACTGGGACTCCACTCTGCAGTTTGGACTGCTACAAGAAGAACTTGTTGCTTGTGGAGAGTGCCGCATGAGGATGTTTAATATAAAAAATGTGGCTAATTGTACACATACAGTTGTTCCAGCATGGATGATATTTTCCAACGCAAAACGTTGTTTTTAAGTACGCTTATGTGTCTCAGCTTCCAATCTGACTTTGAGTCCTGCTTGGTTTATGTTCTGGTCCAGTATTCTCATGCACCCACTGCTTTGTTTATCTGATGTTTAATGTGTAAAATTAACTCCACAATTGTTGTGCTGAATCAAAGAGGAAAATTTAGGTGAAAGCATCAGTAGTTAGTTTTGATGTTCAGGCATTTCATGGTGCAAGACTTTTCATTTACCTGGACAGAACACATCAAAAGTAAGGATTTCCCTTTATTTCCTCTCATATTGGACAGTACTGATTTTGTTTTCAGGCAACAGAGTAATCCTGTTTCATGAAATAGCCCCCATGCTTCATGACAATTTAATGAAACTACTAAAATAGATGGCAAATGCAGTTGCATTTATTTGATACACAGCTGAAGACATTTTTAAAGATTATGTAAAAAGTATAAACCGCTACATATTAAATAAACCCAAATAAACTCCCCTTTTTTCAAACAAAAAAATGCATCTGACGTTATTTGCTAATTTGTTATGGCGACAGTATGTGGATAAGTATGGCCATAATAAGGTTCATTCCATTTGGTCCAGCATGAAAAAGGTCACGGAAAGACAGGCAAAATCAAAAAGTCCCTCAGTATAATTATATTAAAGTTTTCTCTCAATGCCACAGAGACCAAATATTACTTTTCAAAGTGAAAAAAGAGATTACAGTACTGTCCAGTTTAGCTTTGTTCTGCCCTTTTTAGAAATACAGCATTCTGAGGTATAACTGTTTCAGATGCAAAGCCAGCCAAAGGGCCTGCAAGGCACTGAATTCATCAGACAGATCTGTCAGTTTAACACCGTTCAGTGATTGGACTATACATCTAAGCACCGTCTTTCATCAAGTGCCAAAGCTGAAGTCAGTCCATTGTTTCCCTCTCAATTGCTATAAACAATTAGGCCTGAATTAAGGTTTATGTAGTTTCCAACATGTTTTCTTCATTAGGAGCTTTTGCTGCTTGTGGGAAAACATTTCCTCAAGTTGTGTATGACAGGTGCCTCCTCCATTGCAGGTAGAGCAGAAACTTGTTCAGTTTGTCACCTGAAAGGGTGTAATGCCGTCACATAGCCAAGCCAAATGACAACCTGAAAGCCATTTCTACAGGAAGCTCTGCCACCGAATCATGGAAGCACACGTAGAACTCTTGAGGGACGGGCTCTAGAAGCATTCGTCTGAAAGAAGAAACAACAAGAGGGTCCAAATGTAATGTGGGAAGTGTATTCTGATTCTATCCTTCATGTCATGTGTGGCCAAACACAAAAAAAGCCAGTGATTTATGATTTTATAATTGTGAATAGAAAGATAATGGATGAACGTTTGACTCCTGAGTGACTGCAGGAGTGTTTTGATACGCAATGGAAAAACCCTGAGTGGACAGCATGGAAACAGAAGGCAGCCGAGTGATAAATGATGGCCCTTTCTGCACCATGTTTGGGCAAGATGCAACCGCGGCCCAGCTGCAGGTGATCTGAGCTGTGCTCGGCTCTATTTACCTTTCCTTTCCACTAGATTTATCAGTACAGAAAACAAATAGCCCACGCTACAAGGGTGGTTGGGCTCAGCATCAGTTTGAGCTGGATGGAAAATTGCTTTGAATTACTCTGCTTGAAAAAACTGTCTGCCTTTAAACAAAGGTAACGTTTTAGCTCCCCAAACCCTCTTTCATTTATAGCTTGTATGAACTCAGAGAAATGGAACTACGTACCCAATAACCCAGTACGTCATGGTGGGTGCTGGTTTCTTTTGGTCGGTCCAGTTTTCAGGTTTGCACTGAAACAGTACGCCGTGTTCCTTTACTGGCCCAAGGCCTTGAGAAACATGTGGCCTCTCGGTTCCTCGCCGCTCCTGTTTCCAGATCAACAGGGAAAATTAACAAGTGCAATTAGGAAAAACAAGGATATGAAGTGGAATGTAGCTAAAGGTTAAAATAATTAATCCATATCCACGCTGAAGAATTTTTCTTTGTGACATTCACACTGTTAACTCTCACACGTGGTCCTGTACCCGTGGTGGCAGGCTCTGCTGAAATGCGTGCCGTATGGACAGGCAGCAGTGGTGGAAGTTGCGGATGAGTTGGGGGTGGATGGCACCGCTTAGCTGTGACACCTCTCTGTGTGTGGGTGCGATGAAGATGCCTTGCACTGACTCCATCAGAACATAGTGGAAGAGTGTATTCTCTACACCAGATGTGAGCCTGAAAAACACACACACATACTCAACTAGCGTGACTTCAATCAGCATTAAACGTATCAAATCCTAACCCTTGTCAATCTGCTCCTTTAATCAGCTCCTTTGATCAGACGGTCAAATTCTGGTCCGGTAAAGGTAACACTGAGGAAACAATGATCAATGTACCGTCCCTAAGCACTGCTTTCTAGCTGCTGCCCATGTCACCTGCCCACTGCTCCTTCATAGACGGGTCAAATGCAGAGGTCACATTTTGTTGTGGCGTGCTGCTGTACTGTGTTCACAATGACAAATAATCACTCACTTTCACTATGCTTCTACACAGACAGATGGGACTCACTTAAGAGCGTTCTGCATGTCTTCCGTCTCTCTGTCCGTCAGACTCTTCTTCAGAGAACCAAGATAGAACGGGTTAGGCTGCCTCAGTTTAGGGACCTAGAGTCAAACATTCACATACACTGATTCAGTACATCCAGAATACAGAGAACCAATTTACCAACAATACAGCAAATATACCAGAAATAATATAAATGACACCTGCTACGATCTGTTTTTATATCCATATGGGGACTGCTCAAACTACAGTGACTAAGACTTTTAATGATCATTTTGCCTGGGTTTTCTCTAATATCTGAATTACCAGAAGCAGTAAATGTAATGAATTCAATTCAAAATTCAATTCAAATTTATTTATATAGCGCTCTTAACAACAGTCATTGTCACAAAGCACTTTACATATAACCGGCCTAAATGAAAGATGGATTCCATTGTCCTGGCGGTGCTTGACTTGATGCAGGATTTATGAGCCACAAATCAACATTCTGTATCTTACTCTGAGACATCTAGGATCTAAGTGAGTGATGTCCTTGTCTGATTAACTGCCCTGTCTTCGAATATATCTATATATGCCTCAGGTCTGGAGGAAAACATGGACCTCAATGATGGATGGCTGTGTTATATTTCACAGAAATGATCTTCCTAGGAAAAAGCACTGGTCCTCTCTTTAACAACTTGTGCAAGAATTTGTATGCAGTTTTTGACGCATGCTTTTAGGGGGAGCTTTGGTCTACTTACGGTTTATGTGGCAAAGTTTTTACATCATAAAAGGCTTCTAAGAATCTGGCTTCAACAGATCCTCCCAGTCTACCTGTTCAGTTTAGCAGGGGAGCTAATAATGAAGGCTAATTAGCAATGGATTTCAAAACGCTGAGGACAAAACTGGCCAAAACTTTCACTTGATGAAAGGTTGCTAGAGAAAGGCAGGCCCACTGCAGCGAGGTAATGAAACCCATTTCCCACTAATAATGAGGGTTTACAATGAGTTGGACCTTTTATTGCTGAATGAGAAAAAACAGATATGTGTATAGGCCAGATTTTTCACATCCTTGCACTAAGGCATGGAGTGAGATAAGCATTCTTGTGTCATTTGAGGAGTGGAGGTCTAGTGGTTGGATACATGAATAGGGAAAAAGAGGTTGTGGGTTCGAGTCTATCTTCTAGACAACATTACCACCAATGAGCCCCCAAGCAAACAAAATATAAATTATTGAGGTGGAATGAAATAAAATTTTGGGCGCTCTGGATAGAAATATATTATAAATGTTTTAACCGTAAACAAAATTAGTTAAATCTAAGTAAAACAAACCTCACCTTAAACAAACTCCCGCTACCGCCGCTGCCGTCAGAACCCCCTGACCCCAATGAGTCCCTGCGGGCGCCACTAGGGGGCATCCTGCGCATAGAATCAGCATCGGTTTCTCCGCGCCCTTCACTCCCGCTGTCTGACAGACTTCTCTGTGGGCTCAGCCTCCTGCCCCTCAGTCCTGAAGAACCGGACCCCGTTGCCGCCTCTCCAAACAGACTCCGACCGATAGCACTGGGCGATGGTGGTTTGATGGCCGACGTCAGGCGTGTGAGGATAGGCGAGCTGCCGAACCCATCCAAGCGATCTCGCCCACCGGCCGGAAGGAACCAGTCGGCACACGACAGGCACGGGGTGGGTGGGGAAGAGAGGCGCTCTTCGATAGCCGAGTCAAGGCCTTCAAGCTGTAGCAGAGTGGCTTTGACTTGATCCACGTAGACGCAGTCAGGACCGGGGGACCCCACAGCGGGCGATGCACAACCACCAGCTTCCAGCAGTACACACTGCATAAAGTGCCTCTGAAAGGATAAGCAACAACTAAGAAGCTATTGTAAATGCAGGATATACCAAGAAGTTGTTCTTGTGGTTTTGAAAGCAAATTGAACTCACAAAGTGATGAAAAGAGACTAGGGAAAAGGGTACAGAAGGCAGAGACAAAGAAAAATATAAGGATGGGATTAGAACAAACAGTGGGAGGTAGAAGGCAGGCCAGTGTGAGTAAAAGTGTGAAAGAACAGCGCCATAGGGAGGGAATAATACAGCAGCACTGGGGGGGTCCAACATTCGGGCTGACAGGAATGTGTGTTAGCTGGCCAGCAATAAGATTAGCAGCAGGGAGAGAGGGATACAGAGAGGACACAGAGCGAGATTAGAAGACCAGTGAGTTTGCTTAAAAAGTGTCATGTGTTTTTCTGTTGTAAATATAGCAAGTATGAACCCCAAACCTGCCAAAGTTCACAGAGGAAAGTGGAAAAAGCCTAAATCTTTCTTTGAAATGCTGTTTTTTAGGGTGATGTTTAATCACAGGATGAACGTTAAACGAAACAATACAGTTTACAGTATAATATGAGGTCTTTTTTAGACCATAAATTATTTTAAATGAAGTCAAAGATGGCAAATTCATCAAGACTTTGGTTGCTTACAGCTGCACAATGTTTTTATAATAACATGCCACTCACAATGACAGACAACTGACATCTAAAGCTAATGTAAAAAATGATAAGTTAAAAACAACTGACACAAAAAATACAGGCCCAAAATAGCTAGAAAAACTGTCATATTGGAAATTATTGTCTAAATAATGTCAAAATTATGTCAAAAACTGGCATAACTAGATGAAACAATACAAGTGTAGAAAAAACATATTTTAATCTGGATATCACTAAAATATAGGAAGCAGTGCTTGGGGACGGCAGCTTGCTCATGAGTACCTCAGTGGTACCTTTACCAGTCCAGGACTTGAACAGGCGACCTTTCCAATCACGGGGCCAGATCCCTAAGCGTTACGCTACCAACTGTACCCAACCAGTCCTACGTCTATCTGTCAATCCTGCTTTGCTGCAGAATGTGGTTGGAGACTCACCAGGCCCACGATGAGGAGGAAGAAGCGGGCGTTGGGCTCACAATAACCCAGGCGGGGGGCGAGGGGGCTGGGCTGTGTGCGGCGCTGGGGGAAAACCTCCCTCCACACTACCAGCTGCCCCACACGCTGCTCCGCTCCCAGCGCCAGCAGGCAGTAGTGCTGACAGTACAGACACACGTCCAGCAGGTCCTCCTTGGGCAGGTGGTTGGCTATAAGGTAACCCTGCCGTGGATGTAGAACACGTGTAAATGGTTAAACTGGATGGACGTTAGGGCTGGGCAATATGAGCTCAAATCAAGATCACAATTACAATATTACCTAGATTATGGTTAACAAACAATAGTTTAAACTTTTTTAGGACTAAATGGATAAAAATATGAAAATATTAAGGGCTAATAATAGTCTGTTAAGACTTTAATAGAAATTTGGACTTTTGAGATGCAAAGTATCTCAAAGGCCTCACCTGTGACCAAAAACAATAAGTCTGTTAAGACTTTTAAACTAGATTCTACTTCTGGTATTGTGTCATAGTTTCCATTTAACTTGTCATTCTATCCCTGTTGACCGTCGTTATAACCGCTGCACTGCAAGTCTAGTTTGAAAAGTGTACTGAGAGAAGAGCTTCCTCTAATACCAGGGTATAGTGCCAGAGAAAAAGCATTATAGCATTAGATGAATTCAAGAGACACTGTGATCAAAAAAATGAAAGCAAAGTATAACTTTTAGCAGATGATTTTTCTGTTTAATTCCCTAGTGGTTATTAGTGTCATTTGTCAGCATTTAATTATAAGACCACTTTTACTGTCCATTAAAGTAAGAGTTACAACATGCTATTTGACCACTGTCATCTTTTTTCTAATCCAATCCCATGTTTTGCCTAAATGCAAATTGAAGTCGATGCTCTGCTTACTTTAAGGTAACAGAATCATCCTCTTCTTCTTCTCATTCATAATTCAGCATGAAGCTTGTTTGGAAGATGGCTGGCATTTAGACAGGTGAAGTGTCGCTTGGTATCATTCAGCCCAGAGTTAAGTGAAGACCAGTGGCTAATGCATGGTGCTGACTCACCTTGTAAAAAAGGCAGGAACCCAAAATGACATAGAGACGCCTCATGCCATAGAAGTCCTCTGACTAACGAAGGAAATGGAAAAATACACGGAGTGTATAAACACTTTTCTCCGTTAACGAAAATGAACCAGTCAACTGAATTGGTCTACAGGCGGAAATTTTGTCACGTTTTTAACTTACCATTTCACCGAAATCTGCTGACTCAAAGTCTGACAAAACAGTGTTCACCTCGACCTGAGAACACAACCAGGGTAAGTGGGTGATTTGCACAAACAACTCATACATGTTTTCAATTCTACTGTGTCACAGAGAGCTCATGTTATATTTCACCATTAAAATAATTTATTTTAATATACCAAACTCTCATTATAATGACAAATTGTTGCATTGGAGGCTAGTTTGTGCATTATATTAGGTTAATGAAGGCAGATGTATAATATTACAATATTTAAACTTTCTTAAGAACAAATCTAAGAAAAAAAGAAAATATTGGTAAGGCCCAGTAAACTTAATATGAGGGCACTAGCGCAGTACAGAGGGTGACACAGTGGTTAGTGCTGGCGCCTCACAGCGAGAAGGTCCTGGGTTCGAAACCCGGGTTGGCTATAGGGTCTTATATTGGTGTCCTCCGACAGTCCAAAAGCATGCAATATAGGTTAATTGGTGACTCTAGCATTCTAGAACTTTTGTCTAGTGCTTGAAATAATCTCTCTACCAGCACACTTTTGAGAAACATGCCTCAGGAGGGGGATTGGATTTTTGTGTTTTGCCTTCGGGGACATACCTTGATGTCTGGTGGTAAAGTCAACCAGCGTACAGCCGGTAAACCTTCCAGGAAGAGGGTCCCAGCGATGTCTGGAGAGGAGGAACTAGAACCATCATTCAGACGAGCGGGCTGGATGAGCTGCTGGAAGAACAGGCAGAAGAAATGATCCAACCGAGGAGTATTGTCCACCTCACAGAATGCACTGTAAAGACAGAGAGCGTGAGATTAAATCAAACAAATATTCTAATAGCCATGCAGAAAAAAAGACATCCAAAGGCATCAGTCAGTAAAAATATAACATTTTTATTCATTAGTGCAGGAGGCTGATTTTAAGAGAAAGGCCGTTGAGTGGGCTGTGGCAAAACAGCACCCACCTATCCAGAGAGCCGTACATAACTCTGAGAGTACGCACCACTCCTTCCACTACAGTCTGCAGATGCAGCAACGGAACCCTGCAGGACGTTCAAGTTACACAATATAAGTCAATCTGACAGGAATTCCAATGCAATGAACACAAATCATTAAGAACAAACATTTCAGCATTTCTTGTCCCATGACACAGTACAGTTTCACAGAGTTCCTGAGATTATCAGATCATTATCTTGACATCAGGAAGGCTTCAGCCCTGACACTGAACACTTGTATAGGACAATGCAGTATATTAAGGATAAGTCGTTTAAATAATGTAATAGAAATTGTATTATTATTATTATTGTTATTATTGTTGTTATTGTTGTTATTATTATCAGAGGATGATAATTTCATTCACAGTTGCAGTGAGGCTATAGATTTTCAACTGTGTGGTTTGACATTCCCCTTACCAGTTAATAAGAAATATGACTTGACTACCTCTTTATTACAGGGTCCACCAGGGGAGAAAGGTGACCAGGGCACAACCGAAATCATTGACTACAATGGAAACATCCAAGAAGCACTTCAGGTTAGAAAACAATTTAATATTTTATGAAACAGAAGTAACTGATGATTTTATGTTCAGGTGCGCTGATCTTGCGGTTTGTCCATGATAATGCATTAAGATCATTACTATAACAGTAAAAAGTGGCTGGAAAAAATCCAGGTGTTAAGTGGTCATTTGTGCTGACCACAGGCTACAACAGACAATCAAAAACAATCCGTATATATATACACCAGTACATGCAAAAGTTTTTAGGCAATGAAAAAATAAACAAAGAATGCTTTCAGAAATATAAATAATGATTGTTTATTTTTATCAATTTACAAAATGCAAAGTGAGCGAACAAAAGAAAAATCTAAATCAAATCAATATTTCGTGTTACTACCTTTTGCCTTCAAACCAGCATCAATTCTTATAGGTACACTTGCACAAAGTCAGGGATTTTGTGGGATTATAGTCATTATATTATTTTGTAGGATTATAGGATTATAGATCTGTGGTCAGTTCTCCAAGATGTTTGGAACAACCTACCAGCTGAGTTCCTTCAAAAACTGTGTGCAAGTGAACCTAGAAGAATTGATGCTGTTTTGAAGGCAAAGGGTGGTCACACCAAATATTGATTTGATTTAGATTTCTCTTTTGTTCATTCACTGCATTTTGTTGATTGATGAAAATAAATGATTAACACTTCCATTTTTGAAAGCATTCTTTG
This sequence comes from Distichodus sexfasciatus, assembly GCA_032718565.1. Taxonomy (NCBI): domain Eukaryota; kingdom Metazoa; phylum Chordata; class Actinopteri; order Characiformes; family Distichodontidae; genus Distichodus; species Distichodus sexfasciatus. The sequence goes on from JAVGVS010000270.1 coordinate 400,501, forward strand.
TTTACAGCATTTTTTCACACCTGCCTAAAACTTTTGCACAGTACTGTATATACGTAAAGAGTGTCATGTTCATGTTAAACCCAAACTGTATAATCTGGTGTTACGGTTTCATGAATATGTTTAATGCTACCACATTAATAAACATTGCAGTTTGTACTTAAGAGTATATGAAAAGTAACAAACTGCAGTAAACTGCAAAAATGAACTGTGTAGTAGTGCAGGACAGCATTTCCCAAGCTTAGTTTAAGATGGAGGGGATTGAGAAGTGATGAATAGATGAGGACCCTCTATTATCAAATCCTGATCAGTATGCTGAAGGGAAACTCTTCATAGAGCTTTATAGCATTAAGGAACATTAAGGCTGGTGTGTGTGTTTGAGCGTGTGTGTCTGACAGAGAATGTGAAGCTGGAGTGAAAAGACACTAAAAACAAAAAATACAAAAACCTCCTTTCACAACAGCCATTCACATGCTGACACACACAACACAAAACACACTTCTGTCCAAGAATATAAACCACATCTTCATCCTTGCTCAGCATTATCAAGGAAAAAAACAGTAGCGCGCCGCTGTGCATCATGTGACCTCGCGAGGGTGTTTGGACACGGAGAGGAAGCTGGCAACACTGCAGACTGTGGCTTGGAGCAGCATGAGCTGAACACACACAATCGAGATTCAGACTCGCATTACTGAACTGGAGCATGTAAATCATTTGGGACAGAAAAGGCAGTTACAAAATGAGCCTGAGAGCGAAGGCTTTAACAAAGAGACGCCATGTGCTCTCCACAGTGACCCTGCATAGTAAATCAGCTCAACCCAAACAAATCAGCGCCTACAAGACAACATCCACAACACACTACAATGGCGTGTACAAGGAAATAATCAACTTCTCACTGCGTTCATTATGTGTTACACAGTAGATTCTCAACATGTGCACACAGTCAGAGTGAGTGGTTGTATAAAGAGTTCAGAATCTATCTGTGGAAAATGTTCGGGCTGTAACTGTACATTGAAGTACATTGAACAAGCCCATAGCATCGATCCAAAATGTAAACATTGGTCAGACGTCACACATATTTTCACACATCCTTTGCCAAGCAAGTATAAAGACATTTGTCACAATTTGTATTACTTATTATTAAGTATCACAGGCCACTGTGGACCATAGCTCAAGAATATTAATGTCAAATAATATTTTAGTTGCTGTTTGTGATTTGATCTGAACGGAAGTGACTGTGTTAAAGCTGCATATGTGTTATGCGTTAAAACTATATATGAATTGAATCAAACCAAAATCGTATCGTGGTTGACTTTGTGATCAAAGTCAGCAGACATCAAATTGTTGTCCGTTGAATCAATATAATATTGTGTTGTGAGGAAACTAGTGATTTACGCACCTAGTCCAAGCTGGGAAGTAAAACAGATTAGAAAAGGAGCAGATGTCGCTAATAGACAGACTCTTATGGAATTACAATTGAAGAATTTTAAAATCTTCTCATATTGCTCTTAAAACAGCAGCTACTGAGTTATGATTGTGCAGCTAATTTGTCTTTAGTGAGATATTTTCACACGTAAATGACGAGATCTGAATGTCTAAAATATTCATGGTGAGAATAGACGGTTCAAATCTGATGCACAAGTTTGAACCCATTTACACACTGTTAGATGACACAGTTAGTCTTCTAATAACTAACCTCCTCCTGAGGTGATTCCGAGTCTAGATTGAGAGACAGGTACATGATGATGTGAGGTATGTGTGCTACAGACATTTGGAGCTCCATGGTGTCTTCTCCCCAGAGGAGACGCACCAGCTGGCTGACCGGCGGACAGGCTCTTGGCCTGGTCATAGCCGGGTCCATACCATCCCTGCTTGCACTGGCAGTTTCCAGGGTCAGCCGCACCTGTAGAGGGGAGAGAAAATAAACATTGATTACAATAATGTTTCTAATGATCTACAATAAATTGCGCTATTCACTTCTGAGGAACTCTGGCAGATTCGTGATATTATGTGTGTGTGTGTGCTACTCCAATTCCCTAAAAAATGGAGCAAGGCAATACAATATGTCAAAAGAACTTTACACCAACATAATAGGATCTACTGGTAGGATACTCATAGGATACTGCAAGTATTTGTATGCAAATCCTGTGGCAAATTGTCATTATTTCAAGACCCACAACCTGCTCTCTTATCTGGCCACATACAAGGATGCTCCTGCAAGTTATTTAGCCCAAAGGAGAGAAGACACTTATCCAACCCATTTTCAAATTTTCCTTTGATTCTCCCTTCCTCTAGAGTTGTGTTAAATCCAGTATTTCATGAAGCTCCAGCCCATCATCATGTGTTTTCTCTTATAGCCAGATGAAACCCAGTCCGAGTCAGTTTAAATGAGGATTAAGTGAGGAAGTGAAGAGAGTGGGAGCTGAATGCTGATTAGAGACTGAGGAAGCCATATGACTCTGGTATATGAAGAGTGAAGGAAGACCAGCAAAGAAAAAACACAACATTTCTGGGCATTTATAAACTGAGGCATGGGTTTTCATACACTGATTCAACGTAAATGGTAAAGAATAGAAAGAGACAGAGACAATTTCTAAAGATGGAGATATCTACATCCTTATTCATAGAAATCTTCCTCACATTAGCTATAATTCCAACAAAAATCAAACACATTACACAGATTATACATTACATGCACAAACGATGAACTGAATCGGGCAGTGTATGACAAAACAGAATTGGACTTTTTTGAAAAATTAAAGAATGACAATGGCCAGATAAAACAGACGTGTTGTTGATAAGAAATTCTGAGATACGCACAGATTCAGAACAGATCTATTTGTGTGTCCCTTTTTGTATATGTGAATATCACAGTCAGCAGGAATTAAGTTGCGGTGGGAATTGACACTGAGGTTAGTGCTTTCTGTAATTTTTTCTATACAGATAAGAACTTCAGAATGCCTACAAACAAAGAAACAGAAGAAATATATAGCTTTAAAAATCTACTTTGATTTTGAATGACCAAACTGCTCTTTTAAATTCATACAAGGCCATCTTATAGGGTCATACCACATATGCATGGCAGTGACACTGTCTTTTGAGCAATTTCCTTCGGGATGAATAAAGTTTTCTGATTCTGATTTCCCTCCACACAAAGAAACTGAAAAACTACCTTTCTCTAAAAGCAATGAAAAACCCCTTCTGGTTGGGGTATTTGACAAGCTTTTATTACTGTTTATGATAATGGGACAGAATACACAAACATTTTAACCTGAGTGGAAAGCTTGGGCCCCTCAGCAATGAACTATAACACCACAGCAGGCCGCAGAGATCCAACGCAGTGTTATATGTCCCACAATGGTCCAGGGTGCTTCATCAAGCAGAACACAACGGACAGAAATGTGTCATTTCAACAAACTGGCAACCACCACTGAAACCACAGGATAACATGCTTCAGACTGAAAATATGACAGTGTTGTGTTTTTGTGCAGGGCTCAAGAATATGAAGCAGTTATGGTTTTGTTTTGTGGGCTCATGTTCGCTGATGTCACTGAGTCTAAGAATGTTGGCAATGGGAATAATGGTTCTATTCAGTGCCATAATAACACGTTTGGACTGTACAAACAATAGCAGCAACTAAAACTTATTTAACAAAAGTACGGTGTAACCTTCCATATGATATATCTCACAGTAACTTGTGGGGAAAAAAACCTAAAGAAGCATCCTACTTTTCCCTAATCTCTCTCTCCCTCTCTCCCTCCTCCTTCTCTCTCTCGCCGCAGAATAATGACACTTTTCCTTTGGCCTCCAAAAACAGGTTGTGCCATAACCGCCATTGCTGCCGTGGCCACGCAACTCTGTAATTTCAGCATTCCGTCCTTTTCAGGCTGCCGAACTGAACGCAACCAGCTTGGACAGCGATCAAACGGGAAGGCTTCTGGGAAATCAGCAGCATCCCATTATGCATGTAGAAAAACATGGCAATGATTGGTAGCTACCACCAAAAGATTTCACGGACGGCTGAATATAAAAGTGTGTACTGAGGACGGCCAACGCCTGCCACAATTTTAAACAACACAAATATATCAGAGAAGCCATTAGCAACAATATTGTACTATTTCGACTCAAAACACAAACCCCACAAATGCATATGTGATGCAAAATAGTTAAACACAATCCTTGCAGTATCTATTACCCTTAACTACACACTGTGTCTGTAAGAATCTCTCGTTCAGAATTATTTTAGCAACTGTGGCTTTTAAATTATTATTTTTTTGATGTCTTATACAATGGACAGTATTTTTCCAGACCTCCCATTATCTCCTGATTCAGCAAGCAGGCAAACTAGAAACTAAAGGACAAAACTAAGACTAGATGTCTATGTTTAAAGGATTAAATTAAGAAATGTCTAATAGAAGATTATTTTAAGATGAGCAATTTCAGAAAAGGTCTGTGGTTGTTGGTTGGTGCCTCCCTAGCCTCAAGTATGTGGTTTCTCTTGTCTCTATAGTCTTTACTTTTCTCTTTTAACTTGTAAAAACTCCACAATGAAAATGATTTTCCAGAGTAACAAGCCATTAAGAAAATCCTCCCAAAAAGGAGGGCACATGTGCCAAGCAAAATAACTGCTGATGTTGGTTTTCTTCTCATAAATAATGAAAGAGGAACTATAACACCAGCCATTACCCTTAACAACTGTTGCCCCGTCTTAAGAAGACTGCAGAGCGGACTGCTGCAATACTTAAATGAAGCTGCAAAGCTCCCACAATCTTAAGCAATTCATTGTACAATATTTTTTTCAAATAAAAGGAAACTAGTTGCAGGAAGAATCTGAAGGAGAGGGGGTGCATTACTGTTTTTTCAGCTTATGAAGATCCAGTTTATGCGCACAGGCAGTATCTAATAAATGTCTTCAATGTTTACAGTAACCCACATTAAACCACACTGTTGGCCCTTCTTCCTGCCAAACCTTGTCATTGAATCCCAAAACGCTGACATCATGCTGATGTTGTATAATGATCTAATGAGGTGATCTAATGTCTAACGAAAAAAAGCATGTAAAATAAATCAGGGCACAAAAAGGGTTAAGTTGTTAATCAGATTTCACGGATTGCTGTCCATGCACGAAACCTTCCACGAACAGTAGGTTTATGATTCATGAAGAGATTTAAATCTGGATATAATAAAATGCCTAAACATGAAGATAGCTGACCAAAATTTGACTCCTTTTCATGACTGTGGATTTTTAAAGGGTGGCAAAAGCTGGGTGGTCCCATGATATACATGCATGCACACACACCTGTGTTGGTCCAGGAATACATGAGAGAACTCTTTCAATATTCTCTGATGTAACATCCACATCATCAACAGCCACAAGGACATCACCTACAGAAAAAGAAAGTTGGGAACTAAAGTTATTGACTTTATCTACACTAAAAACGTGCAATGTTGTACTTAAGTTCTTCAATTGGAGAAAACAGAAACATATGCAGAAATATGCAGGCTTTCCTTTAATTGAGACTATCTTTTAGAATGTTCTGTTGCGTCTCTACAACAAAGGCTTTGTCCACCTGCCACTGGTAGATTTCTGCACTCCTATCTCCGTTATACAGACTTCCCCTGTGTTATTTCAGATATGTAAATGGTCTAATTGCTTTAGTATGGGCTGGCATTTAAAAGCCACTCGTAAAAAGCTAGCTTGTGGTGATTTTCTCAGTAATGTAATTGCTTTGGAATTCCTTTGGTCTGTCTGAAATTGGACTACTGCGGAATTCACTTGTAGGCCCTTTCATGTAAATAGACACAAAAACAGTGGTAGAGAATTTGGTCAAACCATCTAATTTGACATTTACATTCACACAAAAAAAACTTGAAATGCTTTCAATGCTCAGTGTGTTTATAGACAGACATTTATGTCAGCACATAGTTAAACACATGCTGAATAAACACTTTTTAAATAGTTTAAGATTATACAAATATATCATCCAAACAAGTCTATGTTGGTTTTAGGTGTACCTTAAAAAATCTTCTAAATCACTAAAAAGAAAAAGGAAAACATCAAAAGAAAAAGCAGCAAATATGCTGTTCTTGCACACAGTACTTTGCTCAGTTCTTTTTGCTGAAAGATTACAAAGCTCAACGATTCGTACCAATTAAAATCTGTGCACACTTGCTGGCTGGGCTGTGAGGCATCAGACCGTGGATGACCAGTTTCTCTCCTGTGCAGTGTGTAGAGTCAGTTCCATGGTGAACCACTCCTAGTAAGGCCTCTAAAAGTCCCCCATTTTCTGGGGAAGGAGGAGACACCCCCCCTAGTCGTTTTGGGTTCAGGTAAACACAGACGTCTTTTAGATGTGGCTGCTGCACCACCAGCCCTGTCCTCTGACTCGCTTGGTTCTTCAAAATGGAGGCTGGCTGTTGTTTACCGTCAGCACCACGTCTTTGAGACGGCCGCCGTTTGCGCCCCAATATCTTGGCAAGTTTCTTAAGCTTCGTTTCCGATTTTGCCTTGGAGTCTGTATGCTTTTTGCCTGTGTCGGTGATGATCTCCGCTTCTTTTTCACTGAAGCGCACATGGTTGGTGGCAGCTGACTGACTGGCCGCAACCTGGGCCAGTACAGTCTCCTCCTCGCCTTCACTCAACTCCAAATAGAACAGTTCACCATTCTTCTGGACATCATCCAGCCATTCAGGCTCAAGGTCACTGTGAGAAACCAAAAATACAAAGTTAAATAGAGTTGAAACTGCTCATTTTGCAACAATAAGCCACAGTATTGATGATATAAAACAATCTAACAAACAAATATAAATCACTGAATCATCAGCACAAGTTATAAAACAAATTTGTAACTCTGACTGACAAATTCATGAACTGTTGTTATGAACATGTAATTTTCTCAAATGTAACCTCATGGAACTCACATTCACAGGCTGTTTGTCAGCTTTTAAATAAGTATTAAGTGTGAAAGTTCAAGAAGCTACTCTCTACTTACACAGAATTCCGATGCTAACCCAATTAATGTCAAAGATGAAACGGCTTACTTGAAACCACATAAGATGGCACTAACTTTTATTATTTAGCGCACCCCAACAGGACGGCCTGGGGGCAAATCCATGCACTCCAGATTTTTGGGGCCCAAAAAATCCTTATTCAGAAAGCACCACAAAATATCAACCTACACATGCGTTTCCTCCTTCTAAATTAGGCCACACTATTTCTGCGGTGAGCTCTTGGAAACCAAATCCATAAATTCACTAAAGATGGGGAACAGCATATAATTATTTATGAAGGCCAGCCTTCCAAATTGGAAACAGAAATTCCCCAAATTTGAACGGCTGAAAAGACAATTTTCCCCTTCAAATGGCATTGCCTAGACCCACCCTTTACTTATTATTTTAGGTCTAGACCATAATTTTAAAACCATTGGGCCCCACTTACAAACCATTCTTAAGAAAGAAGAAATTTGTTCTTAAAACCCACTTTTGACGCTTTCATGAAGGTTAGAGTTATTAGTTATGATTTGTTCCTAGCTAAGAACTGAATCTAAAACCGCAGGTCATGATTTTTAAGAAGAGCATAATTTTGTTGCATGTATGTTTGTGCAAATTATTATTTTGCTATCCTGCAGTTGTGTGATATTATACTATTTAAATGTCTTAACTTTCTTAATGACCACTTTAAGAAAAAAAAAACATGCAAATATTGATGAATGAGGCCTATTCTTTTACATTATATTTTGATGTACGTCGTTAAAAAAACCCCCACATTTATCTGGTAACTTTGTTGTGCTTTCGTTGATTAGTTTCCATTCAGTTAAAGCAAACGTTGTGAACTTACTATATGTTCAGATCCAACATATTTTTATTGTACTGTCTTCTGACATTTCTCTAAATATGTCTTTGCTGGTTTGTCTTACTCTGAGTAGTCGGAGTAACTGTAACTTGAGGATGAAGATTCTGTGTCGCTTCCATCGTTCGTTCCAACAACCTCATTCCCTTCGCCTTCTCGACCTAGAGAGCTGACGGAATGCTTATCGAATCGTTCGGAAGTCTCTCCAGAGGCCATTCTACATGATCTGTACTTAAATCTGTCTAAAACTGTGATTTGGTTTGCTTCATCTTATAGAGCTTGATTCTTGGGCATGGAAATGAGAGCTGAAATCACGTCGCCATGTTGTACACATACGGGTATTTCAGGAGCACCACGTGATGTCTTAACTACAACGTGGTTGGGCAATGTTAACGTTGCCGTAGCAACACAGAAGCTTTCCGTTTTACAGTCTGGAAAACAGGCATTAGCTAATGGAAATGTCAATAATTTCGTATAATTATACAACCATTTATCTAGACTTTAGCCATGCAGTATGACAAATTGAATAATTAGAAGTAATTATTATATGTAATAAATACCTCCTTACCGGGCTCACGTACATCACTTTTCGGTTGCGCTTTAAATTTATTATATAAATTGAAACGGATGCTTATAGCTTTCTATGCTGAATTAAGTCAAAGTTGGTCTATGTAATATCGTAAACCGCATATATCCTCTTCAGATCGTTTAAAGCGTTCCCTCTACGATAATTGTGACGTGCCTCACAAAAAGGTGTGTAATCGGGCGGCGAGCACAATGCACTTTTTCTTCACAACCCCACACTGCACGAGGTTCATAAATCCCCTTTCTGTATTAATCTGATCTTCGAACTCCAGACAAAGCAGCTCGCCAGTAACTTTGCCTGGTATTGCAAATTACCAAGACAGTCCTAAATCAGTTGTTTACGTTAGTTAACTGTGGTTAAAATATTAATTTGCGAAAACTCACCTGTAAAGAAGCACGCTCCTTATGGAATCAAAGTCCTCCAAGTTCGTCGAAATTGACCGAAAGGTTTTGCCATCGGAACAAATATTGAACATTGTGCTTCATGCTGTCCACAACTATAGGGCTCAGCGTGGATCATAAATTATAGACATCTGTGAAACTATGTCAGAAAGACGAGTTGTCTATCACTCGACTCGCATGTTGCATTTGATAATTTCAAGCTAAAGTTCTTATACAATGGTCTTAACAATACTAAAGTTAAATGTCGACTGCAGCCCCGACAATTCCTTGCAAACTATAGACCGGCAAAAGACAAATTTCCTTCTGTAGCCTTAGAAGAAAAGTATGCACCCTTGAGTATTTCTCCAGATCTTTTCTGCTCCTTTCGTTGTGGTCGAATGATTTTCATACCAAGTTGAGAGAGAGAGAGAGAGAGAGAGAGAGAGAGCGCAGTTCTACGTCATACGTCATTTATTTATTTATTTATTTATTTATTTATTTAGTGATGGGTTTGAACCAGCATCCCAAATTAACCTTGTGGCCTACTATAATAATTAAAACATTCTTATAAAGTCATACTAACACTACACTATTGTATTCTGAAATGTTGGAAACAAATTCTCACTAGCATTCAATTGCTTTTTACCTGCACTAAAAGCTATTTACTCAGTGGATATTCAGTGCTAATTATTCATATTAATATTATCCATTCTTATTACAAATTTTAGTAAGTGAAATGTGACATTTTCTAACTGCAAACATCAAGCAATGGCTAAGGCACACGTAATCTCAATTAAATAGCCCATCTAGTGATAAAAATGATGGCATGAATTCAAACATTGTTGCCTTAATTAGAATTTACAGTAAGAACGTTTTCGTTTCATTGCCATAAGTAACGGTCATTCATTTGTTCGTTCGTACCTTCAGTATCCGAACCGCTTAATCCCAGCTGGGGTCGCGGGGGGACTGGAGCCTATCCCGGGAATTTACAGGCGCAAGGCGGGGAACAATCCTGGGCAGGCGCCAACACACCGCAGTAAGTGACGGTCATCAACTGTTTATGCGACAAAATCGCCTAATAACCCACACATTTTTTTTTTAAAGATTTAAACACAATACGGCATAGCTATAAACTACAAAAACGATCACTACAGTGAAGGCTTAACTAGCCCAAACACGATCAGTCAATAACATCAAAGAAACTGCAAGTCCTATGTCTGACATTTTAAATGATTATATGCATTGTAATGAACATCCAATATGATTGAGCGTCAAATTTTACGTACGCTTAATTGTCGGCACACAATAAGAAATACACAACAACCAATAAGCTTCGTTTCCCCAAATTTGCTTAATCAAACACTACAGAATCAAAGCGCCGGCGGTTTTTCCCAGTGGAATCGGGCGCCCTCTAGCGAACATTAATTGTTGAAGAAACTACACTAAAAAGCTAGCATTTTTTAACCAGAACGACTTCAAATTTTGGCTTAATTAGCTAATTAATTAGTTTTGATCCCTAACTACAAACCGAGTAAATAGTAGAGGTGTGAATCTTCACTGGTCTCACGATTCGATTCGATTACGATTATCACGTCAGCGATTCGATATCTCGAAGCATCACGATGCATGCAATCAATTATTATTTTTTTTATTACTTCACATTGCACGCAGATTGGGCATGGTTCACAGATTAGGCAGCCATAGTTGCTACTGAATGTTTATGCCACAGCCAGAAAATCACCAAGCAATGTCACTATGATACAATCCAGGGGTTTTCAACTGGTTCTGTTCCAGGGACCACCACTCAGACTAAGTGTTGGAGGGAGTATTTTTTGTATTACTTTTTAGATATCTGCATTAAATTCATTATTCATAAAGATCAAAATCAAAGTAAACTTTGTCACCTCTGCTATATACTGTACAGATATACAGAGAGATGAGACAACGTGGCTTCAATTTACACAGTGCAACAAGAAACAGGGAAGAAAGAACAAATAGGGCACATAGAACAAAAAGTAAATAGAATACAAAGTATACATTTTATAGATATACATTTTATAAATATACATTTTAAACTAGAAATGGAGTATTAAATATAAACTTTAAACTTATACTAGAAATAGAAGTAAAAAGAGAGACAATTTAGATGCAGGCTTAACCTACAAAAGTGGAAATTGACTTTTACACTGTATGTGCAAGAGGTAAGTAACAGTTTTAATATGAAAAATTCTATATGCAGTCTATTAATAAAACAGTATCTCTCTGACTAGCATTGAAGTTCGTGCAGATATTATAACAGCAGTGGAGAACTAGAGTCTGTGCAATACTTTTCAATAATTTGTGCAGATACGGTTAGTTAGAAGGTAACCAGTGATATATACATTCAATGTTCAAAATATTTGCGCAAATCAGTTGGAAATGTTTTGCAAAATAAAAAAGGAATAGTTTTTATGAAGTGAGTTCAGTAGTAAAGGGAAACTGCATATCAACAGACCACCTGCAATGCCACCATACACCGCTAGGGGACAGCGGATCGCCGGTTGAAAACCTCCGTTAAAATCGATTACGAGCTGCCATTGCATCGACGCAGAATCGTCCACATCTGCATCGCGATGCATCGATTATGTGATTAATTTCAACACCCCTAGTAGTGGTGGGCGGATCGATGCAAAATATCGATAGTATCGAGTATTTATATAAACATATGAAAAACCATACGAAAGAAAATGCAGAGCTACAGAAACGGAGAGTTGGAGAGAACACCTTACTTGTTTTTTCATATTTTTTTTTTTGGACAATAAAATTCAAAGCCATAAAAGAAGTGCTCTGAAAGGAGCAATTTAGTTTTATTTTTGTATTGTAGTTGCTGAACACTCTACCTGAGAAAGAGAATTTGCTTTCAAAGCCAGGAAAGAAGTGGTCTGAAAGGAGCAATTTAGTTTTATTTTTGTATTGTATTTCCTGAATACACATTCTACTTGAAAAAAAAAAGATTGTTTTTTAGTATTTTTTGTGTAGTAATCATTTTGTACACTTTGTTTATTTAATAAAAACAATTAGAAGAAAAGAAGTGCAATGAAAGGAGAATTTTTATTCAATTTTTGTATTGTAGTTGCTGAACACTCTACCACAAAAAAAATCGTTTTATTTTGTTCTCGAGTGATAATTTTGTGCACTCTCTATTTAAGCATTTAAGAAGAATTTAATGTATGCTTAAAGATTGTTCTGTTTCTGTTTTATTGTTTCTGAGCAACAACTTTTATTATGATAAAGCACTTTCTATTTACCTAGAAACTCAAATTCTGCCTGGGTTTTTAATTAAACAACAATCCAAACACTTAAACGCTACGAAAACTCATTCAGATGGGTAATTTGATGAAGCATCCACCTTAACTATTAAAAAGCATGGGCAATACCAACCCTGTTCCACTTTGTATGGGATCGACACCAAATTCCGCAGTATCGCGCACCACTAACTCCTGGGAAACAACAACTCATAAAATGCTAACTGTGAAATAATATTAAAAGCAGCGTAATCACAACATGACTGCTAGAAAACTCAAAATATTTCGCAGAAAAACACACTTTGATCTTAAGAATTAATATTTTTAGCTACTTCCCCAACACCTAGAAACACGCTTTAGATCTTTCATTCTACCATCAAGTTCAGAACCACTCTGATCATGCACTCTTCCTCTCTTACCCAGTATGGATAAGAGAACGGTCATCAATGGTTACAGCCATCGACAAGAAGTCGTCAGCTACTAACCCGATTCACGCTCAGAAGAGTACATCATTACTCATCATCGTGGTTTGGGAGACGCAACACTTTCGAAATACATTCCAAAGTTAGAAACTATAGAAATGATCCCTGAAAGTATAGTCTTAACGGTCTTCGGTCGCGCGAGGCGACTGCACTGAATAAAAGAGAAATCACGCAAACGGTGACGCCATTAACGTCCCTTTACAAAAAAAAGAAAGACAGAAAAGGAGACAAAATAAAAGTGAAAAACCAGAAACTAACGTTCATGTATCTCGGGCTTTAAACCTCAACCTCAATTAGGAACTTGGAACGTCTTGAGTTGCTACGTTATTTTTTATAATTAGACCAAAATGGAAATGTAAAATACCCCACTGAGTGTTGTCTAACGACATCCCTGTATTATTACATTGATGTCGCGTCTTTAATAAAACTGAAACGAAATGAGTACTGCTAAAACATGAGATCTTCCAGAAACATTAGAAAATTGTTTTAAATTAAACAAGATTCATCATCCCATGATGCTTTGCACTAACATGCAAAGCATATTGATGACGCAAGCTAAAATGATATACGCATTTTTTTTTCAGGAGCACCTCGCACCCAGTTTTCAGCTGGCTAGTACAAAATGTGAAATATGGCAAATAAAAACAGCTTATACTCTATGAATGAACAAATTATTTCTCCTGCGTAAAAATAATTTAAAAACGGAAGTGCGTCTGTTTAATGGCTCCCCAGAAACACATCTGCAGAGTCTCGGTTCCAGCGTACCCGTCCTAACAACCACATGAAACAACATACTGCTTCAATCTCTGCTGATGTAAGCTTTCTGATACCGCTCTGATAACGTACATTTCTTCCTCTCTTGTCCTAAAAATACCAATCATCAACGATTAATGCCGTTGACATTCGATCAACAGCCATTAATCGAGTTAATCGAGAACACACGCTAAAACGAAATTAAATAAATAAATAAATGCCACGTCATATTCAGAATTAGTGGAATATTTGGTAAAGCTACAGCAGACATCACGTTTTACTTAATTGATTGAAACTAAAGTAATCCCGTTTGAACACTGTTTTTAAAAGATGATTACTACAAGAAATCCCTAATTTATGATACATAATTCAGCATGTCTTTGATTGCGAACATGTCTTTTGATCTGCTCATGCAGATATTGAAACCCTATTATTAAAAAAAAAAACAAATAAAACTTTTAAGGACAAGTGTATTATAACAGTTTTAGCAACCTTTCCAACAAAATACCGAAAGTGAAATATTTTGGTTAAAGTACAGCAGACATTTAATGCTCCAGTTAGTTTATTGACAATGTGACCTTGAGACTAAAGTAATCTCATTTGAACATTGGTTTCAGGAAGATGATTACTGTAACACAAGCCAAATTTACAAACAATTCAGCATCTTTTGGATTATGAACAGTGTAACATGCTGTTGTAGATTCTGACAAAGAACTTTTGACGGTAAAAACTTTTAAGAACAAGTCTGTTATAACAGTTTCAACAACCTACCAACAAAACTGATATCGAAACAGAAACTACAACTTTCTATGAACAAAATGATACATCTTTAACTTGCAAATCACGAACAGACTTATTTAATCATTGATTGTGTTGCTGGCTACTAACATACCAACGAGGCTAAGTGAGCGAGGTACCACGCTGACGCGCAAGAATTCCAGTTATCTCGGTTTCTTTTATTTGCAGATACAAAGCGTCCTTTAGATCCATTTACAATAAAACTCCATCATAAACCCAAACCGTGCAGTGTTGGATACCAGTGACTTAAAAATGTTGCAGAAACTCTTGTACAAAATGTGGTCAACAAAAATGTGCTCTCTCCACTTGCCTCTTTCTCGATACACAGGTGGTTTCTTTCACAAATTGATACCAACACCCATACACTCACATGACTTTCACACCACAGGTGAACACCAAAATAAAAGCCAGAGTGCAACATCCATATGGCCGTTACATCCCAGCCCCTAATTATTACCACACTGTAATAATTACAACAGATCACACACAAATGTCCATAAAAATATTACCACAGAATGAATAATCTTCTTCTTGCAAAGACACAAGTCAAGTCTGGGCCAGAGGTTCAAGCACATAACCCATTAGGGTGATCTTTACCACCACCCTCTGTCAAGTAAATAAATTGTCAGTCACAGTCACACTGTCTAGTGCAATTTTTTTTTCAGGTTTCCACCGCCTGCAGAAGACAGACCTTAGTTATTGGCCTGTCAAGACAGTTAGTCTTGGTCTTGATAAGAAGCCTTCGAATTAAACCTCCTCTGTCTGGAAAAGTTATAATCCTATAATAATCCTACCCATAACCCAGGAATTACGGGGTGCTTTATCATCCACAATAAGAACAATGTCCCCACCATAAAGTTTTGCTTTGTGTTGGACCATTTCTGCCATTCCTGCAACTGTGGCAGGGTCTCCTGAACCCACCGCTTTCAGAACAGGTCAGACATATACTGAACTTGCTTCCAGTGACGGCAAGCATAAAGGTCTTCTTTCTGAAATCCCCCTAGCGGTAAGCTCCATTCGTGGGATGGTAACAGATTTCAGTGGGGCTACCCTAGACTTGCCCATGACGAAGGCACTATGCAGCTGTAAATGTACATTCTGCAAGAGCAGATAGGTCACAACACTGTAACTGTCCTCACTTGTATCTGTAAAATGATGTAACTGTGCCATAATTACTTGTCCAAAGTCTGGTGGTTTCGGGCATCTTGTGACATGAAACTGTTCCAATTGGCGGAGCTCTTCTAACCACAACATCCATTCCCGTGCTGCTGATGGTGGTACTGGATCGTCCCATCCAAATCCTTTCCTACACAATTGTTGTAGTATGATTTTTGCAGTAAGGACGATAGGACTCAGGATTCCTAATGAATCATAAATGGAAGTCACAATGGAGAGGATGCCCCTTCTTGTCAGAGGTCTTTCTTGCACCATGATTTTAAACTTAAATGTATCAGACTGAATGCACCACTGCACCCCTAACACCGTCTCCACAGGAATCACATTGTGGTCTAAATTCAAGTCCTTCATAGTGCCCTTTGCTCTTCTGGTATCCGATCCATTACAGCATGTCGATTACTCATCCATTTTGTCAATTTAAAACCATCTTTAGAACATAGGGATACCAAATCGTAATAAAGTCTCAAAGCTTCTTCACTGGTTGTTGCGACAAGACAATCATCAATGTAAAAGCAATGTAAGACTTTGTCAATTGTATCTTGGCTGAACTGATCTACCTTATCTTCAGCACATTTTCTCAATGCAAAGTTAGCACATCTTGGTGATGAAGTTGCACCAAAAAGATGTACTTTCATTCAGAGTCCACCAGTTCATGTGTAAGGTCACCTTCCGGCCACCACAGAAACCTCAGCAAATCCACATCTTCAGACAGTACCCTTACTTGATGGAACATAGATTCTATGTTGGCCATGATCACCACTGATTCTCTCCTAAATCTGGTCATCACACCAATCAGTGAACTGGTGAGATCTGATCCCTGCAGTAGCTGAGCATTAAGAGACGTGGACTGGAAAGCTGCCCCGCAGTCAAAAACTACACGAATAGTCCCCTTTCGAGGGTGGTAAACACCATGGTGTGGGATATACCACAATCTCCCATCGTCACAAGCTAACTCCTCTGCAGGAACTTGCTCTGCAAATCCTTTATGGACAACGTCATTCATAAAACCTATATACTGTTGTTGAAATGAAAAATCTTTCTTGAATCTCCTTCGTAGATTGAAGCACACTGCTCTGCAACCTTTCTGTTGTTTGGCATATTAACTTCCCGTTCTCTTAAAGACAATGCGATCTGGTAATGACCATTCACAAGTTTAGCAGAATCTCTGACCAGCTTCATAAACAATTGATCTTCTCTTGACATGCCGGCTTGTTTGTCTCGGCTACACTCCAGGAAATCTGTCTTAAATTGCTGATGCCAAAGTTTGTCAAGATTCAAAACAGAGATCCTATTGACTGTTACAATGTCATATTCTTGGTCACCATTTCCTCCCAAAGGTCCATTGACAGTCCATCCGAGCATGGTCTTGATGGCATAGGGTTCATCATCAACACTATGGATTAGCAGTTCAATTGCTGTATCAATTTCTGGCAAATAAACATGGCTTAGATAAGGCCATCTGTCAAGATCCTTCTGATGTGGAATGTTACTTTTATTGACAGGCATGCTCTCTTGTGTATAAGTACAGGGCAGCTGACAAAACTGCTCGCTGTCTAAACCAACCACTTCTAGCCCAGTGACCATGTAACTGTTCACCACCTTCTCTTGGCCCATAGTACGTAAAAGGATATGCCTCCTTTTTCCTGTAATATTAAGTTTATTCAACAAGTTCACAGTGCAAAAAACAGCAGTGCTACCTAAGTCCAGGAAAGCATAAGTAATCACTGTTGCATTACTTTTCTTTGACTTAATGTGCAGCTTGCAGTCCTGACCGCCAGCCCCAGTTAAGCCACTGGACACTACAGTTCTGCCCAGTGTGACATCTGACTCTTCATTTTCAGATTTGCTTTGCCTTTCCTTCCATTGTATATGAAGCATTGTGGGATGTGTCATACTGCACATATCACAAGACAGACGCTTTCTACAATCCTTGCTTATGTGTCCTATACACAAACAAGCAAAGCAAACACCCTTTTCCTTTAAGAAAGCAATCTTTTCTCTGTGAGGCATTTTTGTGAGCTGAAAACATGACTCCAGTGTGTGTCCATCTCCACAAAATAGACAGGCCTTCACAGGTGGAACATTATTTAATGCCCATTCCTGCCTTCCAATATTCCTACTTTCCACAGTATTCACAGATGTGGCAAAACTACTTTTCTTGGGTCTGGATGCAAGTTTTAAATTTGTTTGGTTCACACCTTTACTTAAAAATGGTAAAGTGTCCTGAATATTCCCAAAAATAGGATCTGTTACAATTTTTACTTGCCTTTCAACGAATTTGACGATTTCACTAAAAACAGCCCTTTGATGTTGCTTCTCTTGAATTTCATAGGCTACTGTTCTCCAATGGTCTCTCTCTTATAGGGTAACTTCTTCATAATTGTAAGCATGTTAGCAGGCATATCCAGCTCATACATATACTGCACCTCATTCATCACATTACAGCAACCTCTGAGAAACAAACTATAATCACTTAGTGCCTTTACATCCTCAGACTTAATTGGAGTCCATAACAGAGCTTTCTCCATATAGGCTGCTGCAATTCGTTGCTTGTTACCAAAATGTTCTTGTAACAAGGCCTTTGCTATTGCTAGTGTATAGCCCTTCTCTGGATCAACATGCAAGCAACTTTTTACAAGTTCTCTTGGGCGCCCTCTAGTGAATTGTTCAAGGAAATACAGACAATTGCTGTAGCTATTGGACTTGCTTTCAACACCATTTTCAAAGGCCCTCATAAAAGAGTGATATTACAATGGATCGCCATCAAAAACTTGAATATCTCTTTTAGGCAAAGATGTTAGTTGCTTTTTGTTGCATCAGTAAAGTTGCTATTTCATTTTGCTTATTCATGACATCAAGAACAGTTCTTTGACCACTATGGCCTGAAAGATTTTCGTTGTTGCCTGTAATCCTACTTTGTGGGTGATAATGGATACCATTGTGAGGCTGAGACTTACCCATGTTATACTCTAAGGCAGAAGAATTAACCTGAGTATCATGAGTGACCACTCTGGCTTTAGGTCTTGTTGCTGGATCACCACTACTTTTTGTGGCCTGCACGTCCCTTTTAGGTGGTTCCAATATCTGAGGAATGAATGAAGCAGCATTTACATTTATAGATTTTCCTTGAGTTTCATCAAAATATGACTCCTTAGCCTTAGATGGTTTTGTAGTGCTTCTAGCACCAATCAGGTTTGCAGACTTCAACATGCTTACTTTAGCCATATGTGCTGCAATCTCCTCATCCAACTTAAGCCCCTCCTTTCATTTCCTTATCTGCTCCTCTTCCTCCTCAAGTGCGTGCTTTTCCTGCATGAGTTTTTGCCGTACCATTAATGCTGCAAAATCAACTTCAGCTTTAATGCGGGCAGAAGTGGTGCTTGATATTGAAGTCTTTTGTTTGGTGTCTGTTGCTTTCCCTAATGCTATGGCTTTGTAGTGACTCTGCTTTAGGTGTTTTACTTTCTGATGGCGCAGGAATCTCAGACTCTGTAGCCTTTCCTTCCTCTTTGCTATCTGCTGATGTGGTGGGGATGATGTTCGAGAACTTCTTTAGCTTCAACAAAAAAGCCATCCATATTGTGAGAATGTGGGTAAAACCTCCAGCAGAGCTTAAGTGAGGGATGGAAACGAAGTTTTTTAAACCTTGTGAAGCCCTCTTTGCCAGTCTAATCCTGTGGGAACCAGTTTAACATTCCTCTTCTTCAGGGCGTAATCCACAACCCACTCGTTTTCCTCCACCATAATGGACCAGTGCAGTAGACCAGATAGGCGCCCGTTTGAGAGTCAGCATTGACTAAATCAATGGCAGCCAAAATCAGCTCCTTCTGCAGATGCGCTGAGCGCAGAATGTCTGACTCATCCTTGCTGGTTTTCACTGCTGGGTCTTTGGATATGATCCCCGTTCCAGAGCAGGGGGCATCCAACAGCACTCTGTCAAACCCTCCCATAACCTTGGAGAACTGTCTGCCGTCAGAGTTACAGATGATGCTGTTGGTGACTCCCAGGCGATGGATGTTTCCCACCACACTCTTTAACCTCTCAGCACTGGCATCATTCGCAATGATCACACCTGTCTTTCTCATCAGCTGGGCCATATATGTGGTCTTTCCTCCAGGAGCTGAACTCATGTCCAACACGGTCTCTGCCTCCTGGGGAGAAAGCGCCATTACAGGTAGCAGAGAGGAAGCTCCCTGTAGCATGTAGTGTCCAGCCAGATACTCGGGAGTGCCCCTTATAGGAACTGTGGAGTCATAGATTCAAGATTCAAGATTCTTTATTTGTCACATGCAAATTATACAGGTACAACATGCAGTGAAATGTATCCTGATCCGCTCTTTGACTGTGCAATTAAGGTGGAAAATTTAAAAGTAAAAATAATAAAATAACAATAAAATAACAAGGAGAACAATAGAACCTTAAAATAACTTAGAAATAAGGAGATAAAGGGAAAGAGATAAAAAAAATAAATAAACTGTGACATACACAATAAGGTGTGATGGATTAAAAAGGTGCAATGAGTGCAGTGTGCAATTTTTTAAAGTGCCAAGTGCAGCTGCACAGCAGATATTGAACAGTAATGTCAGACATCATAAATGATCATAACAATATGGAGTTACGAGGCAGTATGGTATGACAAATTAAGACAATTAGAGAAAAGACGTCCTTGTTTAGAAAACGGATGGCCTGAGGATCGAAACTCCTCCTGAGTCTCTCTGTTTTGGCCATGATGGTGCGGAACCTTCTGTATGATTTCAGAATAAAAAGTCAATTTCCGGGGTGAGCTGAGTCTTTAACAATTCTGATTGCCCTGGTCCTACATCTCTTGGTGTAAATGTCCTGCAGGGAAGGAAGAGCTGATCACTCTCTGGAGGGCTTTCTGGTCCTGAACACAGCAGTTCCCATACCAGGACAAGATGTTCTGAGTGACGATGCTCTCCACAGCGCCAGTATAGAAAGCTTTCAGAATGGTAGGGGAAACCCCAAACTTCCTCAGCTGTCTAAGGTGGTACAGACACTGCTTTGCCTTCCTGACTTGAACATAAATATGTTCAGTCCATGTCAGGTCCTCAGTCATGTAGACGCCAAGGTATTTGAAGAAACACACCTTATCCACTGGAGCACCGTTGATGGTGAGGGGTCTGTAGTCACAGTGTTTCCTGCTGAAGTCCACCACCAGCTCCTTCATCTTGCTGACGTTCAGCTGGAGGCAGTTTTCCTGACACCAGAATGCCAGGTTCTCCACCTCATCCATGTAGGCCATCTAATCGTTGTTGGAGATTAGTCCCAACACCACTGTGTCGTCCGCAAACTTGACAATGTTGTTGGAATTGTGAGTGGCCACACAGTCCGAAGTGTAGAGTGAATACAACAGCGGAGAGAACACACACCCTTGAGGAGCTCCTGTGTTGGTGGTGATGCTGCTGGAGACACACTTGCCCGCCCGCACGACCTGAGATCTGCCTGTGAGGAAGTCTAGCACCCACGTGCACAAGCGGTAGTTGAGTCCTAGGTCTCTCAGCTTAGTAAACAGTCTATAGGGCACTACTGTGTTGAACGCTGAGCTGTAGTCGATAAACAGCAATCTCACATAGTTACCCTGTTTCTTGTCCACATGGCTGAGGGAAGTGTGTAGGATGTGGGAGATGGCATCCTCTGTAGATCTGTTGGCACGGTAGGCAAACTGGAGTGGGTCTATGGTGCTTGGGATGGAGGAGGGGATGATGTGCTTTATCAGTTTATCAGTTCAAACACCTTCATAACTACCGATGTCAGTGCAACAGGGTGGTAGTCATTCAGGCATGAAGGTTTGTTGTTCTTGGGTACGGGGACGATGGTGGACTTTGCCAGAGACTCGTTGAAGATGGAGGTGAACATACCTGACAGTTGGTCAGCAGAGCAGGCGTCCGGAGATGCCGTCTGGACCCGCCGCCTTTCTGGTGTTCACCCTTCTCAGCGCCATGTGGACATTGTGCTCTGCGATGCTGATGACGTCACCGTCCTCATTCGCTGGGCTGCTGGTAGCGATAGCCGCCTGGCTAACCTCGAAGCGGGCGTAGAATGCATTCAGCTCACTGGCAAATGCAGAGTTGGCGCCGATCATCGCGGCGTCTTTAGCTTTATAGTCCGTTATTGTGTGCAGTCCATGCCACAAGCTTCGTACTGTCTGTAACTGTACTTCGTAGCTGTCTGAATTTGCGCTTGCAAACTCGAATCTGGCAGCGAAGGTCGTAAGAGGCCGCTTTGTAAGTGCTCATATCACCGGTAATGAGAGCGGCATTGTAAGCAGTGGATCGGGCATTCACAGTTGCACGAATCGATCTGTACACCCACGGCTTCTGGTTAGGAAAGGTTCTAACTCTCACTGTTGGGATGACTTGGTTTGCAAGTCACTCGTTGATGTCGTCTGCGCAGGCTCAGAACATGTCCCAGTCTGTGTCATCGAGCGCGTCCTGCAGCGTAGCCTCTGATTGGGCAGACCAGCATTGCACCTCCCTCATGACCGGAGCCTCATGACGAAAGCTTTGTTGATATTCCGGTATGAGGAAAATGGCGGAATGATCGGATTTTCCAAAAGCTGGCTGAGAGGAGACTTTATAAGCCTGCTTGTACGGCGTCTAACAGTGGTCCAGTATGTTAGCTCCTCTTATCGGGCATGTAACATGTTGATGAAAGTTCGGCATAACCTGTTTGAGATTTGCCTTATTAAAGTCCCCTGCTACAATCAGCGCTGTGTCCGGGTGCTTGTTTTGGAACGCACACAACACATCATGCAGTTCGGATAGAGCCGTACCTTTGTCCGCGTGGGGTGGGATGTAGACTGTCGTGGCGATGACCGAGGTGAACTCGCGAGGCAGGTACAAAGGGCGACACTTTATACTCAGATATTCTAGATGAGGCGAGCAGCGGCTAGAGAGAGTAGAAACACTCCGGGCATCGCACCACTTCTTGTTGATCGTGAAACACACTCCTCCACCTTTAGCTTTGTTGGACTCCGCCATTCTGTCCATGCGGAACACAGAGAATGAGTCCGACAGCATTACGGCTTGGTCCGGCACGGTGGGGGTCAGCCATGTTTCAGTAAAGCACAGAATGTTACAATCCCTCATGTCGCGCTGGAAAGTAACTCTGGCCCGCAGATCGTCCACCTTGTTGTTTAGTGACTGAACATTAGCCAGCAGGATACTCGGTACTGGTGCGCGGTGAGCTCGTGCTCTCATTCTGTTGCGGACACTGCCGCATTTCCCCTGGCGCTTATTTGTTCTGCGCCGCGGGTCAGCGTCACGTCCACTGTTGTCGTCCGAGCCGCGCAGTATCTCAGACGGCCACAACGGGTCAGGCTCAAAAGCGGTCGAAATTATGAGCGAAATCTTATTTCCTATATCCAGTAATGTTCTACTGTCATAGGTAACTAACCCTGATGACTTTTGCACACTAGAGAGTAGTAAAAATAAAGAAATAACAAAAAACAAGCACAGTCTGGACAGAGCGGTCGGGAAGGCGTCTGGACGTGGCCGCGCCATCTTAGAAAGTTTTACGAACAATGTTTTAAGAAAGATGATTACTATAACAAAGCCTAAACTGACAAACAATTCAGTATCTCTTGGATTACAAACTGCCTAAAATGCTGTTGCAGATTCTGATAAAGAACATTGGACTATAAAAACATTTAAGAACAAGTCTGTTATAACAGTTTTAACAATCTACCAACAAAGCTGATATCAAAACAGAAACTACAACTTTCCATGATGAAAAACATACATCTTTAACATGCAAAAACAAGAACAGACTTCTTTAATCATTGATCAAGCAATGTTGCTTACTGATCTAACGATTCTTCTGCCACTCAGATCATGTACTTTCCTTTCTCTCGTTTTAAAACAAAAAAAGCATGATCATTAGTGGTCAATACCGATGGCAATTGAGCAACAGCAACTCACCAGATTCACGCTCAGAAAAGTACATCGTTACTCACCATTGTGGTTTGAGAGACGTAATACTGTCAAACCACATTTCCAAGCTATGCACTATAGAAATGCTCCTTGAAAGTATAGTCTTAATCAAACCCATGCTCACCAGAAGATTAGACTGAACCAAGGACAAATCACAACAACAGTAAAGTCTCACAACCATATGGTACAGTGTGAAACAATAAATTAGGCTAAAAAAGAAGGGTGTACTTAATGAATCTAAACCGCTAGACACATTGTAAATATGAAATAAAATAAATGCCACGTCATTAGCAGAAAAACTGAAATATTTTGGTTGAACTGCAGCAGATGTCTAATGCTCTAGTTAGTTTCTTGATTGTAAAGTGATTTTAAATAACATCATTTGAACAATGTTTTAAGAAAGATGATTACTGTGACAAAGCCCAAACTGACAATTCAGCATCTTTTGGATTATGAACAGTATAACATGCTGTTGCAGCTTCTGACAAAAATCATTTGACTATAAAAACATGTAAGAACAAGTCTGTTAATATGGTTTCAACAACCTACCAACAAAACTGATACTGAAACAGAAACTATGATTTTCCATGAACAAAACCATACATCCTTAACATGCAAAACAAGAATGGACATACTTAATCATCGGTTGAATAATGTTGTTTGCTGACCTAAGGATTCTTCTATCACTCTGATCATACACTTTCCTTTCTCTCTTGTTTTAAAACAAAAGGGAATGATCAATGGTTAACGGTATTTTCCAGTTCAACAACAGCAATTCACCAGATTCACGCTCAGAAAAGTACATCGTTACTCATCATTGTGGTTTGAGAGACATAATACTTTCAAACCACATTTCTAAGCTATGCACTATAGAAATTATCCCTGAAAGTATAGTCTTAATCTAAACCACGCTCACCAGAAGATTAGACTGAACCAAGGTCGAATCACAAAAACAGTCAAGTCCAGAGGTGGAAAGAGTACTGAAAATTTGTACTCAAGTACAAGTACTGCTACATTGGTTAAAATGTACTCAATTACAAGTAAAAGTACTGGTGTTAAAAAAATACTTGAGTAAAAGTACAAAGTACTCTTCTCACAAAGTACTAATTACTTTTTAACCGATGGATGTTTTATTGCGTCGTCAATAGCAGGCATTCGATTCGATTCAACAGTGTAAAATATCTACGTTCAAAGCACATTTCTCAGATGAACAAGGTACAGAAAGGCAATTTGTTTTGTAAATAAATGTAGATATAAAGCAGGAATTTTGTTTGTTAAAACAATGACAAAAATGTTTTTGAACATGCATAGAAGAGTTTTAACTTTTCCCAATACACTGTGAACAACAGGCAGGTAAGTGTCTTAAACTCTTAGACATAATGGCGTTTCTGTCACACTTCACTTTCTGAACCTTTTGTTCAGTTTCAGCAAGAGCTGGTTTTCTAAATTAACAGAGTCTATCTGGCTTCGTTTGGCTCCATTTTCTCCATTTTGGCTTCTTTGTCTCCAAATCTTCAGTCTATAAATTAGTTTGTACTCCACTGTGTAGTACTTCCAGACACCTGTGCCTGCTGCTGCAGCGGAGTTTATTCTTTGTTTACGTCACAGATTAATTGGCACGGTCACAATTGCACAGCCTTATTGGCTGCAAAGATGCAGATGAGGGTTTGAATATTAATTCAAATTGTGGGCGTACTCAGTAGCGACTTTTGATTTTATAAGTAGCGAAGTAGATTACATGGTGTAAATTGTACTCAAGTACGAGTAAAATTACACACTTGAAAAACTACTCATAAAAGTACAAGTACCCAAAAAATCTACTTAATTACAGTAACGTGAGTATTTGTAATTCGTTACTTCCACCCCTGATTGGTAGGCCTATTTGGGAGAAAGTCCATGACCGTTTTTAGTAAGTAAGTAAATAAATAAATAAATGGCAACAATGCCATGTATTGCCAGAATAAGTTAAATAAATAATTTTGTAAAACTGCAGCAGACTTGAATGCTTAGATCATTGAAACCTAAGTAATCTCATTTGAGCAATGTTTTTAAAAAGTTGATTAACAATGCCTAAATTGATAAATCATT
Source organism: Distichodus sexfasciatus (assembly GCA_032718565.1). NCBI lineage: Eukaryota > Metazoa > Chordata > Actinopteri > Characiformes > Distichodontidae > Distichodus > Distichodus sexfasciatus. Next base: position 425,846 of record JAVGVS010000270.1, read on the forward strand.
CAGCACCTTTTTGACTGTGAACAATATAAAATGCTGATGCAGATTCAGCATTTTATTAAATATACATAATGGTGTCCTTTCAAACATTCAGATTGTTAATACATGTTTTGTTTTTTCTTAGAAAGAGCCACTCTGATTACATCCTATTCCCTAAAACAAAATAATTAAACCTGAATTGTTTACAGGGCATTCAGTATCTCTTTTAATTCTGAATAACTTACATGGTTATATCAAATAGATTCTGGTATTTTACTATGAAATTTTTAAAAACCCAAATCTATTAAATCACATTTAACAAACTATTAACAGAAAAACTGAACTGACAAAAAACTAGCTACGATATTCATGAAAAAAGAAATAATTAACATAATCAACAACAGTCAACATTCCCCATCTGACTCATCCTTTTCACAAAATATAGTTGTGTTCACATCTTTAGCAATTTTCATAAAAAATAAGTTGTATCACAAAGTTGCAGTTTCAAAAACTGCTTAAGTTACCAATACATACTTGTGTTCCTTGCATTCAAATTAACCTGCAAACCTTTGGAAGCGACTTACAGCAGAATCACTAACATATAATTTTAATTCTTGCACATGAGCTGAGAAAAAGAGAACATAAACAGCAACTTTCTGGCATTAAACATAACAAAAAAAAATCCCTTAACAAAAGGCTGAGAAAAGTCTGAGAAGTTCGCAAATAATGCCCACTCCTTGTTTCAAGCCAAGTGGATGTCAATTTGTCAAGAAAATGTAAAGTCAGTGCAGTAAGGTCTGTGTTGGTAAATGGCTAATGGCAATGCTACTGGAGCTCTGCGCATCATGGCTAATGGCAATGCTACTGGAGCTCTGCGCATCATGGTCAGCCTGGACAGTTTCTGTTGTCACCAAGTATCCTTTTCCTGCTGGAATTCCACTACTGAGAGCTGTAGTCCAGCTTCCAGTTTCACGGAAAGTCAAAAGAATTTCAAACACTGTAGAACACAACAAAGCTTTACAGTTAAAATAAATATATATACAGTATAAAACAATGCATTCACTGAAATTATTTATGCAAACATTTGTTGTTATCAAGACTGATTAATTTGTAGCAGCAATGCTTGTAATATTTAGAAGAGACACACCTTGATTGATGGCTAAGATTTTTGAGTGAAAGTTTTTGGGGTTAGGTTTCTTCACCATGTATTCATCAATGGGCAACCGCACCATGCGAACACCAAACTCTTGTGCTCTTGTGTAGCTTATTTTCTATAGGAGGTTAAACAGACAGCTGTCATGATGCATAAAACAATTTTCATCACAGAACTGATGTTAGACACCACAAAACAAAATATATAATTACTGCTATTGCTGCAGTACAATTAATTGTACATTAAATGATATAACTAATAATAATGCCATAATCCATGTTATCCATGAAAAAGCCAATTACTCCAAAATAACAATTATGTTGGTTGCTAAGAGAATACATAAAGTATATGCATGTCACTGTAATTTTTTTCATTATTACACATACACAATTAAGCTATGTAATTATAGTTTTTGCAATGATATTTTACTGTGCTATTATCAGAACAATAAACAGCTGGACTGTAACACAAACAAATTTGTACAAACCTTTTGAATGCTTTCATCCACCAGGCCTCCAAGAATGTAAACCTTGTCTCCATGTAATTGCTCTAAAGCTGAAATAAGCACAATCGGAGCTCTAATTTTGAATGTCAGACCGCAGTACAATTACAAAGAAACAATACAATCACTATTCTGTACTGGGTATTAGAGTATGCAATTTACATAATATTGAGAGTCAAGCTTTTACCAAAAACACATGTTATTTCAATGAAAATTTAAAACATCACAAACCTTCACTTGCATCTGGAGTTAAATAAATGATATCTTCAGAAGGGAAGAGATCCACCCAACTATCTGCATATATATCAATCTGTTTAAAAAAAGAAGAAGAGTAAACTCAGACAATAACATGACTGAAAATACCCAAGCTTTAAATTTTGCCAGTCTGCTGATGTATCTGTACAGTTGCCTGTTCTTATAGCTAGAAGAGCCAGCATTAACATTTAGAACTCACCAAGTAGTTCAGGAATCCAGAGTTCATTCTAATGCATTCTTGATAAAGCAGACTCTCCTCTTTCATGTCCGTTAAAAAGAGATGAAATGGCTGTGTGGCCTTCTTGTTGGACCCATAGAGGCGTCTTATTTGACCTGCAAGACGACTAATTTCCTTTGAGCATAAAGAAAAAAAAATTGAACTATGCTGTCATTCATCAGTTGCCTTAAAAGTCTAATTGTTCTTATTAATACTGTAAATATGCTCTGATTAGTTTGATACTAAACAGTGATACTATTCTACAATCAGACCAGTCAAAATCAGTTTTAAAGAGACTGTTAAAAAAAAATCAGGTATGACAAACATACTTTGTGTGACATGCAGTTGGTCATGCTCAGATCTACACACAGTCTTGGCCCGGATCCCCTAGCCAACTCTAGACGCTCTTTAGTTATCACCTTCAGAACCCTTTTACTGAAATGTGGCAAAACATCTATAAAACACACAGCAGACTTGTGACATTAGTAACAAACTATTGCGGTTAACTGATTAAAAGTAATGGTACAGTAATGCAGAATAAACCGTACAGTAAAGAAGAGAAGAATGAGTAGTCCAAAATTCAGAAAATTATAACCACTAGTATCAAGAAGAAGAAGAAATGATGTATCCCTTGCGTTATGTATCCTAGGCAAGTATACATACTGAAACTCCATGAGTATGTACATCTTAAATTTTATAATAGAACAGAATGAATTCCTGAAGTCAAAACAAAACAGACTTTTCTTATTACTCTTCAAAACTAGGATCAACAGGCAAAGACAAAAAAGGCTTATGCTTTAGAAATTCAGACTGTTCATTTTCTATACACAAATAGTGTAAAACAGCTTCATTCAGACACAAAAGAAGCAATGTCTACACTGCATATTTCATACATTTTTACACACTGTTCCCAACTGCTTCTGAGATTAATTAGAAAGTATAATTATTGGACATTACACCGAATTCAATATGACACCATTTTGACAACTTAAAACGATGTACGATGTGATTTGGGATGTACTCCACCTTTCTCGTGCCGACTCTGTTTTCTCCTCTCTTTCTCCTCTTTCCTTTTGCTTCTCTTTGATTCGAGCCTTCTTTCCCAGTTCCGCTGCTTTCTCATGACATTTTTCTTCATTGTCAACACACAAAAGACAAAAAAAAACCAAAATAAATTAATGTCAATATCATATTTTGGGTTGAGCTGATTTCTAGATAAACTTGTGAAAGTATTGTGACAGAATTTGTGGTTTTGGGGTGGAAATTCTAAACAAGCACAGCTGTATTGATTGAGATACTTTGACAGCAATTTTTTTTCACTCTACAGACATGACTGCATGCATACTTTCATATAAAGATTTACAAAATCCAGTTCCACATCTTTTACAGTATTCTATCAATACAGCCACACTGTTTTCAAAACAACAGTTCAACAAAGGGCAGCACAGAAATCACAAGAAACTTTCCCAACAAATATATAAATAAATAACCAAATAACTAAACCCTTAAAGGAACCCGCAGGTGTTCACTTCTAGTTTCCAAAAGCAATACTGCAAATGCCATATCTTAAATGATATGTTGTAAAATGTTTTACATGGTTGCAAAATATCGAGTTCAGCTCGCTGCAAATTGTATCAACATCCTTATCTATAGGTGACACTAACAGAACACGACGTTTCTTCTCTGTTGGCTGCACTGGAGGTCGGCTCCACATCGATACTCAGCAGCTCCATCATGTTAGACACGTCCTCATTTAACCTGGAGCTCTTCTCACATGGATCCGCAGTTCCATTCATTTTCACCATGTAGTCGTCCGATATCTTAATTGCCATGCAACCACGGATGAACTACGTGTGATTTTTCTACATCCGAGAGACAACAGTAAATAAGAAAACTTTTTGAGGCACAGTAACGCAACCACACAGAGACGTTAAAAATAGCTACGATTTCTACTGAACCGACCACTACATTTTAAAGAGTATACGAAAATATAACAGGCAGTAATTAAACATTACACCTCTTGAAAAATAAACAATACATGATAAAGAACAGTTCAGTCTTCTGATACAAAGAAGGTACAACGTTACTATCGCGCATGTAGTCGTACTTCTTCTCCTGATTTACTAACTGATGTGAGGGATTTTGTTTCCACCTAGAGTTCAGGCGAACAATTACATCTATCAAGCGCTCTTATCCAGAGCTGCGTAGATTTCTTAATCACTAAAATACTGACTGAAGATGGCACTTCAGGTTTTTTTTAAACTAGTTATTTAATTATCCATGGAAATTATTATACATTGATTGTAGCTCCTCCAATAAACTGCTGTTCGATAATCGCACATATTGAACTCCACATATAGTTAGCTCAGACCTAATAAGGGATACTGTTGTTTAATAGATTCTCTGTTTAGAGTTTTCATATTTAACTGTTGCAGATCGTAGGCTGAATACCGCCTGTAATCTAATTGTCTCATTTTCTACTTCTAGTTTATATTTTATATTCTATTTATGTATGGCTTATTCTATGTGCCCTATTTGTCCTCTGTACTGTTAAAACTGGAGTCACGTTGTCTCGTCTCTCTGCTGCATACTTGTACAGTATATTGCAGACAATAAAGTTTACTTTGACTTTGGTTCCGTCTCAGGGACCACCATTCAGACTTAGTATAATAATAATAATAATAATAATAATAATAATAATAATAATAATAATAATAATAAAATAATAATTTCAGTGGTGAAAATAGATTTTAATATCTGAATACACTTACAATACTGAATACCACCCTTGGACCACGGTTAACTCCTGCACATATTAACGGCAAACATTCAATCTCACAATCAATGTTGCAAACGCAGACCAATCGAATTTCATTCATTTTTTTCTAATACATTTATGGCCTTCCCATCTTGCTATAATCACGCGTTTCCCACAGTATATTAGGCCTATAAATATATTATTTATTCTAATTTAAATATTTAACAAATGTGGCATTGGATCTTGGGATATTTATATACAAGTGACCAGTCAAATCATGGCTGTGACAGCTCAGACTTTATAAAACATAAAGAAGTTCTATTTAATTTGCAGAAACAAAATTTGCCACAACACTTATTAATACTGTTTATTTTTTGACATCGTTTACTCTATCCACTCTGTACTGATTTTTTGTATAAACTTAATGGAAATATTGTTTACTTTGAAATAATTTTCTCAGGGAGTTTAATTGTTCATGCAAAAGAGTTTCATTTTAACGAATTTGCAAGGTCTAAGTTGAACAACAATAAAAACATAAAAACATGTTCTCTTTGTTTGTTCTGAGAATTAGAAAGCCAGCGAGTCAAAATGTTAATGAGAACTTTTCTTCCAAAATCTACTGATATAGACGTAACATTGTACAGTATTAAATAGGGAAGCAGATATTGAGTTTCCAAAACCAGTAATCTGAAACATTTGTTATAGATATGCCATCCTGCAAAATTATCTCTTATGTCTCCGTTTTACTGCCTATATTTATGCGTATAAGCAATTGCCTGACATTTGGTGTAATTTTGTTTGGTAACACTATGATAAGCGATTAGGTACAAATTGAATACAATTTCCTTTTCCCCACAACCTAGAATACTTTTAGTTTTTATTTAAGTTTACCCAGTACAATGATGATGTTTTGTGTCTTCTCGATATTGGAAGATTTGTTCTCTCAAGCTTCTTTAAGTTTCCATTAAATTCCTGCTCCAATCTAAGTCCAAGTCAAAGTCCAAAGTAAACTTTTCCATCTCTTGCTATATAACATTACAGTGCAGAACGGACTTGACAATGGCTCCTGTTTTCACAGTGCAACAAGAAATAGGGAACAAAGAACAAAAGAAATAGGGCACATGGAATAAATAATATAGACGGTGATGTGTGTATGTGTGTGGCGGTGGGGTGGGGGGGTGTTGAGGGTAGGAAGTGTGATGTTCAGGATGATAATAACAGAACAGGAACCTCTAAGGCAGCCAAAAAATACCATGCTCTCTTGGGAAAAAGATGAATTATATATAAGGACAAGCTAAAACAAACCAATGACAAAAGAAGCCAAGTCACTGTCACTTGCTCGCCAAAAAGCTTTTCCTGTAATGGAAAGGGGTGATATTATCTATACAATTCACAGTTCTAAACAATAAACCCGTATTTCAGACTGTGCTTTAATTACAGTTCTAGGAAGAATTTGTGACGTGGAGTCTGTTTATGTTCCCTGAGATACTTTCTAAGATCTTTCTAATAGATAAAGCTGATGAATATTCGTCTTTTTTGCCAATTATGTAAAAAAAAATGCAGACAGCATCAAGGTACACAAAGTACATGAGCCAGTTACTAACACTGCAGTCATTTTTGACAATGATTAATTGGGTCTTTATTTCAACCATAAGTTTTGTATGCTATTCTATAGGCCTGCAAGTGAATGTTTATACAAAAGCACTACTGTCCACAACCCTGAAAAATACATGGCCATGTATGTCACCCAGAATGCCTCGTCCTAGCATCCTGCCATGCTCAAGGTAGACTTGAGTCTGAGCAGAGGACTATATAACCCTGGACCCAGCCCTTTAGACATGGAGATTTTTTTTTTATCTGACTGTGCCTCAATCTGTTTTTGCAGCCTCAGCAAGCTGTTGTGGGTTTAATCTATATGACTTTTATTCCAAATTTGGAACAGTTGGTATTCCTTTATGGATTTTGGCAATTCAATGAGAGAAAACTGAGCATGTTCCATGAAAAGAGTTTGGCCTTTAGTCTTGTGATTGGTGTTTATCAAACCTGTTTAAATAACTGGAAATCAGGTCATCTGTTACAATAGACTAGATCCAATTTAGTATAGCCAGCTAAAACAGCCAAAAATGACAGCAGGCATTGGTTAGTAAGTTTGTCTTTAAGGTGCCCAATATTGCCAATACAATGTGGGACACTGGAGTTTTGGACTGCATTATATGCTGCTGCCTGCACATATTCAGCAGTATTTAAATACTAAGTCTTTTTCTTAATGTTTCTGATGGTTACTGCATACACACAATCTTATGTTCATTTTCTGTTAACCCGGTTTTGACCTATTTGCACTATTGTTTTAACTACAGTCTCTTTCCTCTGATTTGCCATTGATCTGCTCATGCACAGAATTACCAAGAAAACTGTCCATGAGAAAGCTTTGCAGAAGTTAAACTATCAGGATGGAGTCTTTGGGGGAGTAGTTGTTTTAGGCAGTTTATTCTTCATTGTGGTTCAGTCCTTAAATTTGTTCTGTAATTCAGACACCCTAAACCCAGTAATATAACACAATACAACAAACTAGTATTCAGACACTTGATGTTTTGTAGCACTTATAATTGAATGCTGCTATACTTAACCATCATTTATATTAGAATATAAACATGACTTATTTGTTGCTGACATGTACACATTTCTTTGTTTATAGCATATACTTACATATAACATTGTTGTTTATTTATATATAACGATGACATTACTTTAAATCAATATTAACGCAACATCAAGTAAAAAATGCATGAATATTCCCTATCATGGTTTTTCTCAAAATATCAACTAAAATAACATAAACCTGATTAATTGTCTATCTTTAAACAAAATTTACATTAAAAACTTCAATACAAGAAAATCATTTTAAAAAAGGTGTAAGTGATTTTCACCGCATTTTAGGGTATGGGTGTTAACATGTAAAGTGTACTACACATTTTTTCATTTAACTAAATCTCTTTGGATTTCATACTGCAAACCGCAAGGCAAGGCAAAACAAATTATTTATATAGCACATTTCATACACAGAGGTAGTTCAAAGTGCTTTACATAAAAGGAAGTAGAATAATCATAAAAACAATAATAAAAAACAATAATCACCAAGCAATAATCATAAAAACAATGCAAATGATTTAAAAATGATTTAAGAATTGATTTAAAATAAGTTCCAAAGACAGTTAAAAACAGAATGCAATAGTTAGAATGAAGTACATTTATACGACTAGTAAATGCAGCTAAACAGATGAGTTTTGAGTCTAGATTTAAATGTAGCTAATGTTTTAGAACATTTTCCTAAACACTTTGATAGCAGTGTCAAAGTTAATAATATCTTCAAACCCACAGTCCTTTATGTTCTTTTAGTCTCTTTTTCCTTCTTCTTCTCGATGAAATCTGAATAAGTTTCCTTAACGCCCATGTAACGAATTAAGTTTAAACTGAATTTTTCTCCCATTCACCAAACGCGCTGAGAAAGAAAAAAATTAGCTCTGGGCAGGTAATGCTTTACCAAAATTTGGCTGCAGGGAGCTCATTTTAATTTTGGTAATGTATTAAACAATAAAATCATAATCAGTATGGGTGCACAGCAAATCCTTTTTGCTGTTCCAATAGTTAAATATTACTGGAGTTTTTAAGAGCCAGACGTAATTATGCAGACAATAATATTCTTAGCTCTTCACTGGATCTAAGCAATTTATCAAAATTGTCATTTCTACATTTTTTTTCAAATCATATAAATGATTATTATTATTGTTTGAATTATTGAACATAGCGGTATATGGTAGTTGTTTCAAGGTCAGAGACATCTAATTTTTCCTTGTTAATAAAATGGGGATGTAAAATATTTTTCAGATGGCAAAGAAACATGTTTCACAGCTCTGCGTGACTGTATGAAGGTGAAATAACAATAAGCACTCCTTGAAGAATTTATTTTCTATATAAATTATTTTTTTGAGAAATCATACAGTGAATAATGTATGTGTGTATACACTTTAAAGTATTACACTAATTTGGGAGCATTACATTTCTCAGTTACTTGCATATGACATGTCACTTAGGAATGTCCTAACAAACAAGAGTAATGAAAATGGTCAGATAAAACCTGCTTTATCCTAATACTTCTAAGCAGTCTCTCTCTCATATTTTTTCATTATTCATCCACACTTACATGACCTCTGTGTTCTTGCAGTGAGGACCTTTGGGCAAGATCTCCACACTTCTTAGGCTGGCAGGAGGGATGACCCTGGACTCAACTACAGCTTTGTATGCAATGTTTCATTGTAACCGCCTCCAAGGGGTTGCATGGCTGAAAAAACATTCCATTGTGAAAAGAGTCCGGTGGAATTTTAATCACTGTTCAGAAAGGTGATTTACATGTCACTGCTGAGATGACCTATAGGGGCTTATTGAAAAGGAAGTTTGTCATGAAACTGCCAAGAAATAACCTGCTTTGAATATGAGAGGAAGAGAGAGAGTGAGTGGGAGATGTGTGAATGTGTGTGTGTTTTATTACACACATGAATAATGGATTCTTTAAAATGTAAATAGGGAGTGCTTGCTAAGAAATAAGTTTTTGCTTTCATTTTCGTTGGGTTGACATTCCTTTCCAAGAGTACGAAATAAATCACAAATGGTACAATTAGTCATCACTGTAGTATTCAATACTTATGGTACTCCGGTGTTCTTTAAGAATATGATTTAAATTAAGCAAAAAAAATATTACTACTACTACTACTACTACTACTTACTACTAATAATAATAATAATAATATTAATAAAGTAATTATTATTATTGTTGCTTCATATTATTATTATTATTATTATTAGTAGTAGTATTAGTAATAATATTAATGAAATAATAGTAGTTGTAGTTATTTGTGGTATTAATAATTTTATAGCAGGATATATATATAAGAGAGAGAGAGAGAGAGAGAGAGAGAAAGATTTTTATAAGTTAAAAGCAAATTACTTACCACTGGTGAGGAGAACAGTTATCATTGTCATTAAAATCAACAGGAAAAAGGACCCCATGATGTAGTCTTAGATGAGCCTGTGTTCTAGAAGTTTTTGTTCAATTCTGATCCGTCAAAAGCCGCTTCTCTCTGTGCCACAGTAGTCAACCTTAAATCTTATATTAACAATGATCATGTGATCATTGCAGCAGTGATTTTTCACATTTCCTATTGTTTCCATGTGTGTTTTTTGTGTATGTGCGTGAAGTGGGGGATGCATGTGCGAGTGTCTTGTGTAAACATCTGTGGTTTCACTTTAGACATTCACATGTCTATCAGCTGCATGTCTGATGTCGTCTGTCTCGTGCTGGTGTCTGGTTCCATGTTCAAAAAGTCCCAATGAAGTTTTGAGCACAAACATCAGAACCTCATACAAAATGACCTTCACACTGAAGGTAGAAGTTAAACCTTGACGGGCCTGATGGTAAGTGTTGGGTTGGGTTTGAAATATCATACCACTTGGGTAAAGCTGGGGAAGTACAGCACTTAATCTGTGACATAAGACAAATTCAGGCAATATCATGCAGGTAAAATTTGTAATATTACATTACAAAGGATGGAATTTAATTTACTCATAAAAACATGTGGAACACATAATTCTATGTCAACAAGAATGCATTTATGAATTTTGTGAATGTATGTTTATACTTTGAACAAGTACTTTAAGCGTCTGCCATGTTAAACCTCTGTGTGACCACACTGCATTCGAAAGAGGAAGTTTGAAATAATTGCTTTGTCATTTCTTCAGTATTACAAAACATGATTCTGACCCAATTATCGCCCTGTCTAGATGTCTGTCATCCAAAAAAATGATATATATATATATACACTGTATATGGATATATCAGTAACCATCTCAGTAAACATCATCATCTTCGTCAGCTTTTCATGAAACTAAATTTAAAATAACAAAAACACAGGAGAATTGTTGAAAATCAAGAAAATTTGTATTTTTATATGTTTGTATGTATGTGGCAATTCTATGCCACAATTTAAAAAAAAAACTTTTTCATTTTAAAATACATTGATCATTATCTTCAAGCTAAAGTCAGCTACAGTCTTGAAGAGATACTCATTTTCAAAAAACTATACCTGAAACATGCAACAAAGCACATTAAAATGGCTACATCATATTTATTACATTATTTTGAAGTTACAATAATGATTACATTTTGCCAGTAGTCATCAGATTTCTCACCTCTCCCATACGCAGAATTCTCTCGTTCATCTTTAGACCTGCACTATCACACACTTTGTGTCTATCCCCATCTGCCTCCTTCTGTCTTATTTCTCCTTTGTTTAATTTCTGATTCACCAAAGAACATAAATTATCTGGACCTTGGCCTGAATCAACTTGGCTTGATAGTGAGGCCGTGACCATATGTTGGAAGAAGACATTCATCATCACACAATACGCAATGCAACAGATTCATTAGCTCTTAAAGACTTGTTCCCCATGGGAAGTTCTTTACTGCAGAATGATACTTTCATTTGTTGTAATATTTGCATATCTGTTGGTAGTTTATAGTAGTTTTCCAGGCTTTTAATGATGTGTTAAAAGGAAATTGAGAATTGAGAATTCTGAGACCAATGATCCTAATGATCAAATGCCATGTTCCATCAAGGGCAATAGACTGCAGTAAAAATTTTGCATACAGTACAAAATAATAATTAATTCATCAACATCATTAATACACTCCATATATGAGATGCAGGGATTATTACTATATAATATTACACAACCGAATGTGATCTAGTTATATTATATCAATTATTATACAAAAGGTGAAGGGATTGTCAGCCAAAAAGAAAAATCTCAACAATTACATGTTAAAAAAGTTTCTTTTATTGATAAATAAATTGTTAAATGTTTAAAAATACAAAGTTAACATAAAGTGCTTCCTACTTCACATTCTAATATCACAGATTGTAATATCACAGATTGCGTTGAACTACAATACAAAAGTATGATTATTCTAAATATTATTCAAGGCTTCATTTGCCAGTTGGTCCACTGAATGACATGTTTTTGTCTCCTTAAAGCTCATTCTTGATTATTAAAAATCAACATGCATGATAACACAGCCGAACAGTGATACAGTACATATAATGAATAAAATAGGCTGCATTCTCTTGAATAAAAGTGGTATTAAAGTAAATTTCTAAAAACAAACAAACAAAAAAAACCCATGTGCACTCCTTCTCCTCCTTCATCTTGAATGTTGAAGCTTTATTCAGCAGAAGCTTTATTCCTTTACCAGTCTGAAAGGCAAAACGTGATGTTAATTGCTGCTATTCATTCACATTAAAATATAAATTAGGCTACATTTAAAATTTTGGTTTATCTGAAATTTGATCCTTCTGAAATTCTTTAAACATTTTGTTCCATGGATTTAAAGTTGTTTTTGTTTTTTTCTGCATTAACGTCTAAGTAGCCTTACCGGAAAAAGTGAAATTAAACTTACTTTGCTCTAATTCTCTGAACCCATTTGTCTTTTGGGTTAAGACAGATCTTCTCCTCACCCGTCTTGACTTTCACTGTGGCGCTGTAGGTGAGATAAATGATGTTACTTTTCAAAATTGGTTATTCTAGATTTGAATAGATAAATAGAGATCAATTTGGAGAACATATGTCACTCGTACTTGTTCTGATTGATGTTCTATAGACTAAAATCTAGTTTTGTAGTCCAAAAATAATCTGTAATACAATTTCTATCATTTAGAACATTATTTAACAGTTAATATCCCACTTCTTTCTAATAATCTGTGATGAAATGTTTGTCATTTAAAGTAGGCTTACATTATTTCCACATTTTTGCAGTGAGGACCAGCAGCAAGGATTTCCAGTTTCTGAATTATGTGAATTGGGATTGGTGTTGTCTGTTTGGCTTTGCACAGGCATCGTAGAGTGATGGGCAGAACAGCTCCTGTGTCAGAGGAAATGAGAATTTTTGAGCAAAAGTACATGCACAAAATGACTTTTAAGTATTGCCATGCATGTGTAAGAACTCATTTTCATGCACGTATTACAGACACTTTTAATACAATAGTAAAAATACTTCACTATTACATAAATATTAATTCTTATTCACATTTATAAAATAATAAAATAATATATTGTAATTCAATTTAAGTAAATGCATAATACATTTATCTATCAAATTGCATGTTTGGTAGACTGGTAAATTGTTCTTTAAATTGACAAAAAAATGGGCAACTATGCAGTACTTACCCTCTGTTGTGGACAAAAGCACACAGGTGAAACAAATTACAGCTAGAGCAATAAGTTTCATGTTTTAATTCTTAATAATTAATTTAAAAAAGTTTAATTCTAACTGCTTCAGTAAAGCAAATTTGATGTCCACTCTTGCTTCAGTGGTTTACTTTCCACCACAGATCTCCTTCTTTTATAGGCCCTTAGAGAGTGGAGTATTGCGTAATGGTACACAGCCTCCTCCACATGTGTCTTCACTTTTCCAGAGAAGTTCATTTATTTTGAAATTGAGTATAGGTCATCATTTAAGCATCTTTTGCATATAATATAATAGAAAAATTATATAAGAATACATTACAATATGCTGCTTGTAATTAATAGATAATTATTTGATAAATATCAGTTAACTGTAAGTTATGTCCCCATGGCCTTTGTGCTAAGCATCAAATACCTTCTTTTCTTTTTGAAGATTTAAGTATTGTGTTATTGTTTATTATACATAACAGGACCCATATGTTATGAGAATTTCATTATTATAAACATCATTATATCATTATATTATTAATTATTGAGCTGACATTTTATCATTGTTTCAATAGAGAATAAAGACCCAACATACAGTAGTATTTTGGGCAGGTGTGCAAAAAATGCTGTAAACTAAGAATGTTTTCCCAAAAAAAGACATGTTAATAGTTTTTATACATCAATTATTAATCCAAAGTGAATGAAATGCCAATATATGGAAAAAGGCAATATATGGAAAGTCTGTTAATAACTTTCTCTTCATTTCCCTAATCATCAAATGATTTGTAGCAATTCAGTTTTCTCAAATGTTCCTTTTGAACTCTCAAACACAGTATTGTTGAACATACTTACAACAGAATTAAAAACATTTGATTGTTAACTTGGACTGTGTAACTTGCAATGTCGTTGTAAGTTTTGACAGGGGGCTTGTTCAGTAAATATTTATTTTAAAAAAGTTCATTTCCTATTAGCTGCACAAACAGCATTAAACGTGCCTTAGAGTACCATGCACAGGGGCTAAAGCCCAGGGCCTCGGGTGGTGTTAAAGCACCCCTGACCATGCGTAATCTAGAGTTCTGTAAACTCACAACTCCTGGGCTTTTAAGCAGTCTAAACATTTTCTGGAATGATCTTTTTTTAGCATACTAATAAACTGATGCTTAAAGAGTCACATACTTTGTGTAATTCATGAGAACACTGAAAACCTGCCTGAGAAAAAAGATAGACTTTCATATTTGTTCTTTGGAAACAATCATAGAAAAAAGAGGAATAGATAATAAATAAAACACTAGCAAATAATTTTTCGTAGGTAACAAACAATGTAATGTAACAAACAGTCAAAATTAACACCCTTTTACTGTATGAGGAACCCATGCTGTATTCAACTGCAGTATTTGCACTTAATTCTGAAACATTCTGAATTCTACGGAAAGACGTGTCTAAGCCTGCCTGAGAAAGTTGACACATCGCATATGTCCTCATAAGATCCCAGGGCTGCTGATGTCACAGTATCTGAACAAAAGACAGGAGGCGGTAGACTCGTTTTACAATTCTAACGGAATTCCTTTTCTTTATTGCGCAACATACTTTGGATTTTATGTGTGACTTTCAGACATTGTAGCACTGCACCAAAATCTGCACCTAAAACAATTAAACCCAGCTACAAAATATACACATGGCTGTCTTTGAAAAAAAAAAAAGGAATAGATAATTTTGATAAATTTAGATAAAAATAATTTACAATAATTTTACAATATTATAAAAAATCCACTATAATTCTTGTAAAATTGCATTAATGTATTACTTAATATTGCATCATGACTGCTATTAGTGGAAAATGAGCACAGCTCACAAGTACTGAGTAGAGAAGCAAATCACTTCACTCACATGTAAACATACTCTTAGAGGCTCTGGAGCTACGTTGAATGGTTCTCCATAAACCCTTTACAACTGGCCAGCTGAGTTTGAGGTCTGTAACAATTTTTAAAGGGAAAACCTAGCTAAGTGTCCTGAACCAAATTGTATAACAGAAAACAACCCTTTCCATTGGTCTGGATTCAAATTAGTGAAGTGAAAATACTTGCTTTAGTACTAGACTCTACCAAATATGCAGTTTTTAGTGGCCTAATGCTCTGAAACACTCTAGCGATTTCTCCCTCGTGATGAATAGACCTGTTTAAATGTAAATGGAAGTTACATTTAAGGCTTTTATGAGACACTCTTATTCAAAGCAACTTCCATCACCTAATTGCAGGGACAATCTTGCTGGAGCAACTTGGTTTAAATGCCCTTCTTTGCTCAGGGGCCCAACTGTGATTCCTGGGATTCAAACCTCCAGTCGTATCATCACCAACACTGGGTTTCAGTCACTCAAACCACTCAGCTGTCTCCACTACAAATTTTCATGCATCAGCTTTGCCTTAAACGCACAGCAGAATTCTGATTTCCCTTCAGAGCTTGAATTGAAGGCTTCTTATAAGGTTCTTGCAGACGTTTCACCTCTCATTTGAAAGGCTTCTTTAGATCTAAAACTGATCTGATACACAGACTCTGAGGAATGGAGAATATCTTCAAGAACTTTATAGAAATCCATTTGCCTTCAACTCAAGCTCTCAAGATCACTATGTTCTGGATGGCTGACAACCTATGCGGAACCTAATTCTGACCTTTCTGTACGTTACATATGCACTGGTACTGACGTGTTGCAATGCAGCTCCGTAAGCAAAGGGGGTTTACTCTGTTGTAACAGCACTCAAAAAATGTGTCTGTGATTTGTGCATGAACAAGATAAGACCTGTAACACTTTCCATCCCCAGGCCATGAGTGACTGGTGTGTGGTAATGCAGCTCTGTAAGCAAAAAGGTTAGGTTCACAACTCGAAGTCACCAAAAATGTCTGTAATTTGTGCAAGAGCATAAGAGGAAGTGTGACATTTTTCATCCCAAAGTCATGGGTGACAAGGTCATAACTGAATTTCAAAGTCTAAAAACATTTTCAGGCGAGTATGTACTAGAAATCAAGGTAAAGATTGCCTTACCTGCTGTATAACAAAAAATATACCGTAAAGCGTTTTTCCACATATATTTCTGAGTTTAAGCTGGCCATAGACCATCTAATAAAACCAATCTTTAACAACACTGATCATCTCTAAGTAAAATTAATATTTGCTAGCATATCATAAAAATACAAAAGACTGTATCTAGAAGAAGGGTTACACGGGGTGATAAAATCTACTTTTAACATATGCTGGGAATAGAGCAGTGTTCCTGCCCAAACATGAAAGTTCCTTAGACAAACATTTTCACTTCCAGTTTTTCCACTCTGTGATGTAGACTTAGGGGTATACCTTTCCAATGAATTTAAGATTGTAACAGATTGTTTCATATGAGATATAGTCTCAAGAAGATTGCTGCTACTGACCAAAAGTTACTGGCTCTTGCACAATCCACCAGATTTGTTCCTTTTTTGTTGAGAGTTTATTGACCTTTTAATCCACAAATATTACAAATGTTGTTTTAATAATTCATCATCATGTTTTGGAGCCATAGTCATAAAAAAATCAGAAAATATCTCAATATAGTTACATTAACGTTCTATCATTTTGATAATACATTAGTGGCTCAGGATTATGTTCGTATACAATGCTAACTAGACAAGTGAAACAGCACATAAGCTAGCTAATGCAGAACAGTAAAAATGAAACAGAGGTCAAATAAACATAAGGAAATAAAGATATTAACTTAAACAAGAGTTAAAACATTTGTATTATTTGAAGACTTTTAATTAAGGTTGTTTATATTTTATTCACATTGTCACTGGTCAAATCTTACATATAATGCACAACTATTTATCATCCATGTCATGTTCATCTGTCATTATCAATAAGTTCTGAGTACTTGGGTGATATATAAACATTTTCTTCTTGAATTTTATATTGCCACTTGAAACTGCTACTTTCAATTCCTTTCCATCAATAATTTCTTTCATCTAAAATGTTCCTTTATAGTGCAGTGAATGAAGACAGCATTAATTGCATATAGCTTAATTCTGGATGAGATGCCTGGTTGTGAAAGTAAAAATCTTAGATTATTGATCATTAAAATACAGTATATATGTGATCTACTATCCATCCTAAATCAATGCGTTGTCAACACACATTTACTTGAAAGTGATGAGATAATCTGGGTAAGCCTGGCAGTCGTGAAAAACCACAAACATCTCAGGCTTCTTCATGTTGTCGACCACACTGTCAAAGAGATTATTGGGGTCTGATGGGAGGCGAGGCGGTGGGTTAATCAAGCTGCTCTCCCCCTGAGTGTAGACTCCAGTGAGAACACGAGCCACAAACATCAGCTGAGTTCCGTCTTCTTTAGGTATGGAGTATGTAGGTTGAGCAGAATAGCTAGCATCCATTGCGAAGTACGATCCATGACCATATCTTGCCGCTGCCAAGCAAGAAAAAAAAGAATTACTCAATGATCATAAAGCTATAAAACCTACACGTCACCAAAATTAATCACATTAATGGTTAATAATCAGTGAACATCATGTGATTAATATCATTACCATTTTGGCCTGCGTATCCACGGTCAAACCTAGAGTTTTGTATAGATGAGCAGGATTTCTCTGATGTTCCATGGTAGAGGATTCTCTCTCCTGCTCCCACTGGATGTCCGTTCTTTTGCTCCAGTTCTTTCTTACGAACTTCATATGCGCGGCGCAGATGTATGTTTTGTACGCGCTCGATCTGTGAGCATGCAAGATTATTTGTATAACACATTTCCATATGCAAAGGTCATTCTATGTCCTTTGAGGAAGAGGTAAGCATCTGAAATCTCTTATAATCATCTCTCATTATCATGGTCATTATTATCCTGTAAATCTCATTTACAGAATTCAAATTAACTACCCTTGGAAAACCCTCAGCTCACCTTTATCACGGCTTTCTGAACAGTTCTCTTGAAGTCACTTCCCACCCTGATGTATTCTGCAGAGCCGGGCTGCAGAGGAACCACCTTCAGAAGCTCCCCAGGGGCCATGCTGTCCCAGTCCAGAGGCAATGAGAAATCTGGTCCACAGATACAAATCAAAATTGTCTCATTTTATCTTCTACCATATTAAAAATTCACTGAAATAGCAAGTAAATGTATTACATTCACTTAATAAAAGCTCTTAAATACTGAAGACTGTGAACTGTTTAAAAAAAAGCTGTTTAGCAAAATGTAACAGTTGCTGTGATGGACATAAAATATATATGTATCGAAATAAATACTCACAGAATATATAATTTGTGTTCAATATAGACGATATAGACACATTGAACTGACAGATTGAATAGCTGACAGAATTTCTAGCCAGGAAAAGACATGACACCACACATTTTTTGTCTTTGGTAAGAAGTCAGAGACACTGATCAGTTTGGTCTTATTAATCAGTGAGTTGATGGGTCTGAAAAAATAGTCAGGACCTGAGCATTTTCTTAAAGGTCACATATTATGGAAAATTTACTTTTTCTGTTCTTTGGACATCCATTTGGGTCTGTACTGCCTCTAACACGCTGTAAGGTTGATAAAAATGGCCAATTGCGTTAGTATTAATTAACTAATGTCAGAAATGTCAGTGTCTCTACATTACATTTGGGGATATTTGAATAACTCCACCCTCCTATCTGAGAGTCTCTGCCCACCAGGTAGAACTGCTAGCGTGTCCTGATCCACCATGTTTTTTTGCAAGCGCTTGCATAGAAATCGCAAGAAGAAGTCTACCGGCGGAGTGTTGTGTTGGACATGTTTGGCTGTATGGATGGTCTCTTAGCAGCAGCCATGTCGATTATTTTCACATGAGATAAACTCTCGCCGTGCTGTCTACACCCCAGTTTCGGAATGAGGGGCGTGGGCAGCAGTGGCTCATTTGCATTTAGGAATACTAATGAGAAACAGCCTGTTCTCAACCTCCACCACTTCCAGTGGCAAACCAGTTTACATGTACACACACACACGTGTATATATAGGCATGTAATTGTGTGGGTTTATGTATGTAGGTGTACATATATTTCTATTTATACTGTTACTAATATTATTATTATTATTACTATTATCCCCCCCCTTTTCTCTCTCTCTTTGTTCTTTCTTTTGTTTTTGTTTGTTTGTTTTGTTTGTTTGTGTCTCTGTTTTTCCCTCAATCAGTCCCCTTCTTTTCCAAAAGATGCATCAGGGCATGTTTATATTGAATTTGTTAAATGAAACTTGTAATTAAAAATAAAGTTGTCCACCGAGGAGGGGTGGTGGTGGAATTAAAAAAAAAAAGAGAAACAGCCTGTTCTGAAAGGGGCTGAAATAGAGGGGTAAAAAGAATACACATTTTGTTTCTGAATAAAAACAGAATAAGTCAGCCTTGTACCTGCAAGGTTCTCCAGCCGTTTCAGCTTGGTCACCCATTTAGTCCTGTCTTCTGTAGCCTCCATGTTGTTCATATTTACTGTCCACTTCCGGCCATATGCATCCTTGATCCCTTCACTGATAATCCTGTTTTCTAACTGTAAATGTGCTTCTTTAGGCAGTCTCTCCCATATGCCATGCTTTCCCATTATGCACCAGCTAACCTGAGCAAAAACTCTGTCCTGTTCTGTCTCTCTGACCTGCAATGAGTGTAATTCAGAAAGAAATCAGTGTTGGAACTGAGAGAACTTTATAAAATTGCAAGAACAAAGTAAAGTATTATAGCACATCTTATACCTGTCTAAGAAGACTGTCTTGGATCTTCTGGACAACCACATTGACCCCCTTTTTAAGACCATTTATTTGGAAACCACCTTGGCTGTGAATTATCTCTATACCGAGGGAGTTCCCGTTATTGCTGATATAGTCCATTTCTTCCGGACTGAGGTGTTTAAGTCCCTCTGCAGAAAAGGACTGAGAGGAGCACTGGCTCTCATAAGCCCGACGAAGTTCATGACAGGCCTTTGAGATGTTTTCTGCTTTTAATCCCAGAACAACAAATTTAGCTTTGGTTTCTTCGACTGGAAGTGACTGAACTAGAGAGTGAAGGTCCACAGATGAAGATGGTGGGTGATGCCATCTAGTGGCAGCTATAAGACTTGAGAACAGTGGAAGAACTGGAAGCGCTAAAAGAAGAAAATAAGCAAACATTCTGTCCTTTGGCTTTAAGGTCACAGATTGTTTATTGTTTCTCAAAAAATTTATTGTAAGAATAATATCTAGGCTTCTACCTGTTGTTTGTGCAAATGAGCCAAAGATTTGCTGTGCTACTGCTTTGAACTCCAGGAATATTTGGATTTTCCATAGAATGATGCGAATTGTTTTGAGATGCCTAAAATTAACTCCCGTTGTAGCGTCCTTCACGCCTTGCAGAATGGACTTGGCCACCTGACTGGCAGCCAAGCCTCCTTTACCTACATGCCCCAGAGAATATAACTTTTCTTGTATAAATACGTCACAGCAGAACTAACGATTAAAATCACATTTATTTTGCATCACATAATCCCATGAGGCATATTTTAGAAACAATCATATTATACATTCTGACTTGCAAAGTCTCATTCTTCCTAAGAAGTTAGGTTACTTACCAGTACAAATAGCAGGTATAGCCACTGATCTGTGGCCATCCTTCTCACATCTTTTAACAATGTCTCGTACCAGTCCTTTAATAACACCAGTGTCTCTCTCTCCACACACATGCATGATCACCTTACAGTGAAATTGGCCAGGTTGAGTAGTAAAGATCTCTCCTCTGTTTACTTGGGCTATGATACAGAACAGGGCAACTCAAACAAATGTAAATTACATGGAACATGAGGACTGTGATAAGTTTAATTGTTTATGTGTCAATTTAATGCTGTTTTCCAATTAATCTGTAATGTCATTTACAGCGACTTTTAATTCATAAGATAACCTTAAAAAATAAATACTTAGCACTAAAAAGAATCAAAAGCAAGTATCACGTTTACTCAAAGGAGAAAAAAATCAATATGGAATTTGAATCAAAGCAATGTAATAATTACTGTGGTCAAAAGGACAGTTTATGTTGTTGTTTATTAATATTTCATTCTGGAACTAAATGTGTTCCTTACTCACCTCCTGTCAGATCATTCTGGACTTGTGGTCCAGCCACAGTGAGGATATCATTGCACACATCTGAAAGACATTTCACATATGATGCGTACATTTATTTTTCAGTCAATCGTTTAAAACATCCAATGGTCACAAATGAGTGGATTTATCATAACACGACACCTGTCTGTAGGTCATTATAATCGGTGGTATTGACAATAGCATCAGTTGTCTCATTGCTGATGTCACCTAACACCAGATGGAGCTGACACGTTCCCAGTTTGATGGTGATGTCATCAATTTCAGATTTCAGTGAGTGAAAGACAGCTGGAGTAGGTAGTTAAATAAAATAAGCACAGGAATAGTCGAATAAATGCAATTATAGGAGATATTTAAAGTATACTTACCTTTCCCAGAACTATTTACCATTTTGGTGCTCAGCCCTGTGCAGACTCCCTGAAAGATCTAGCAAAACAAAATTTTAATATTTAATATACACTGAATACAATTATTTAGACATATTCTACCTACCTACCGACCTAACCAACCAGTGGGGAAGGGTCTAGGTTATGGAATAAGCCTAGTCTTAGACTAAGTTGTAGTACCAATAAGGATTTACCTTTCAAACTCAGAACTAGTCTAGAACGAAGACTTAATCCTCGACTGGGAAATTGGCCCACACTATAACATTTACCTTTTCAGCTTCATGACAGTCAGGCATTATGGCAATGCGTAGGGTGTTCAGAGAGCCAGTATCCCTTGCAAGGCCAAATGTGCCAATGACGTCTGTGAGAATATCGCTGGCAACTTTGACTGGTACTGACAGAGCCAAGCCAGGACCTACAACAGGCATAGCCACTGAGCGGCAAGACTGCTGCACGCAAAGTTCCAGGGCTCGCTTTAGCCCACAGTGTAGTGCCTATAAAAAACATTGACAACTTTCTCTTAGCACTGCAAGTACATTCTTTCCATAGAATATTTCAGTTTTCACCAGTTTTTCATCATTTCAAATCACACATTTTCACAAAGTCACTGATCCTTGTCCACCTTTTCACGGCAGTCCATGGTTTCATTGGATGGGCTACATTCAATAAAGAAGATCTTCTTGCATCCTACTGGAGTTCCGTCCACCTGCAGCACATCA
Source organism: Distichodus sexfasciatus (assembly GCA_032718565.1). Lineage (NCBI taxonomy): Eukaryota > Metazoa > Chordata > Actinopteri > Characiformes > Distichodontidae > Distichodus > Distichodus sexfasciatus. The sequence continues at coordinate 448,203 of JAVGVS010000270.1, forward strand.
CCTGGAGAAAGTACGCCTTGACCTTTGGCAGCGTCAAAATGGCCTTTTAAGGCATTTCTTGCTTTCCTCAACAAGCACTTCCCAACTTGTGTTGAGGTCAGTTTTGTGTTCAACATGGGGGCAACAATTGCATCAACCTAGGTATAATCAAACAATACCATAATACAATATTTATGTTGAATTAAATGTATGGAATATTATAACAAATACTAAAGCCACAAATCCTAAAGAATCCCCTAAGTTACCACTTCACAAACTGTTAGAAAACATGACAGACCTCATAAATAATGTTCATTTTAATAAAATGTTTTAACTCTATCAAATATAAATTAATTAGTGCTTAGTATCACTCTTTGCATGCATAATTCATATCACACTTTACCTTCTGTTCTTCGACGCCTTTAAATACAATTTCGAGTGCAATATTGCTACCTTCATGTGTTCCTTGAGAATTAGACACAACAGATATCATATTAGGAAGGCTTGTCCAGGCTCTGGGTCTGGGTGCTGCTGTACGACTCTGTGATAGATTTGGTGGAAATATTAGAACGTCACATGATGTCTGCAACAATTCTTGGGTCTTTGAAAATTCAGTTCGAAAGAACTGCAAAACTCCTGGTCCATCCACCTCAGTTTTTTCACGAATGAGACAGCTAAAGGTTGAATACAGTCCCTCTTTCAGGTCCTCCACTAGATGACGGGGTCCAGAAAGGTGAACACACGGGGCAGGGGAGGATGTAGGAACTAGTTTCACATTTGCTGTATTCAGACCTATTAGTTTCATGATGTCAGAGAAGTTATCTACCATTTCTGGTATATGTAAATGCAAAGAATCTGAGAATTCTGCATTGTTTCGCTGGTGTTCTTGTATAATATCCTTTAGTTTACTGACTTCAGTGCTGTAGCCCACCAGTTGAACTTTCATTCTGGGTTCAAAACTTGATTCTGACTCATATTTAACTTCAACTTTAGGACTTCCACGATTAGCTTGTTGTAAGGCTCGACTCAAAGCTTCTTTTAACGTGTTGACGGATGGTGGCTGAGCTTCAGCTTGCTTTAATGTCACTGTCTCTACACACAGATCCCTTTGCACTGCAGCGACAGCCTCCTGTAGCGCCCCTTGGGACAGGCTACGCAGGACCAGGTCTGAATCTACAGTCTCAAGCAGCACAGGACTGCGCAAACTCTGCTGGAATCGTGTTTGGTAATCCTGTATAGCATCACTTGATGCCAAAAACTTCGCAACTTCAGAATCAAGTTTTATTCGTTTTTCTTGAATTCGACTAACTAACTCTTGAATCTTTGTCCATGCTGCCTCAATTTGTTTCTCAGGACCATTCAGTACCAGATAGTCTGGACTTTTTAGTGTAAATGTGACCCCAGAGAAACTAGAGCTCATCTGTTCCAGCTCCTCTTTAACAAGAGTATACTGTGTCTTAGACACAGGACACTCTTTAGAAACCTCCTGCAAGCCATTTAAAACTTGCAAGAAGTTATTCATCTTTGTAATATCCCCAACAATTACAGAAAAATTCATTTCTTCATAGATTACAAGGTCATCAGTTAATGATGATGAGAAGGCATTCAGCTTTAGCATCTTCTTCTCCGTTTCAATTGCATAATATACAGGATACTGGTCCTTAAGGTCCAAAAACACCTTCTCTACTTTTGCTTCCCACTTCTGCTGGTCAAAATCATCTTTTCCTGTTTGGTCTGAATCACATATTACCACTGCTTTCTCAGTGTCAGGGTCTATTTTGAAGTTAGTGGACAATGAGGAAAGACGTTTTTCCATGTCCAGTTTTGCTCTTTCATTTTCTTTCAGGTAGAGTAATAAATATTTGTCCACTGTCAAAATCTTCTCCAGCGTTTTGCTTCCAGTGGCCACCTGAAATCAAATAATAAACATATGGAGAAATCAATTTGTAGCTATGATATTATTAATATAACACATCAAAGGTAATGAATTGGTGGCATATTCTCATCTGATCATGAAACTGTTACTGTTACTGTTACAGTGTCAGACATTGAGGGACAGTGGCATGTGGCATATGACATGTCAAAAGGGTTTTTATAGAAATTAAGAATAATTTATAGCCCTTCTTAGGCAGCCATTAACCTGGAATACTGAAAATGTTATTTAATTGTTACAAAAACAAAAAACATATTTTGAGTAGTCCAAATACTCTTAAAACCAGTTGGATCACATAACATTGTGGTAATTTGTTAAAATACTTGTCTCTGGACCAAGAGGTTGGGGTTCGAATTCTGCCTCCAGCACTACCACCCTTGGGTCCCTGAGCAAACCCTTAGCCCCAAGTTGCTCCAAGGAAAACTGTCCCTGAAATAAGGACAATGGAAGCTGCTCTCGATAAAAGTGTCTGCTAAATGCTGTAAATGTGAGACAGACCTACTTCCGGAAACAATCAGAGGAAAGCATACATTGGCACAGATAACAGTTATTGTCCAACAGCATTCATCATGGAGGAGGCAGTCACCATGTTTGGTAAATATACACACAGTATTTTGATTGTAAATACTATTCTCCTGAAATCTAGACACCCAATGTACCATGTTACAATGTTAAAGGCATCAGTGATTCCAGTTCAGAGCAGAAGTACTTTAATACCACTCAGTACTACCAGAAAGGCATTGATAAGACATTGCATACATCAGCAAAGATAAGGAAATACTGACTGTCAGAAAATATAATGTATTTAATGTTTAATTTATATTAAAGAGGCTAAGCAGATTTTAAAAATTAATACTAATTATTATATAAATTAAATATTTATATAATAATTCTCCATCTGTCATAAGTTGCTTGGATGCTGATGCTGCCAATGTGCCTTAAACATTACTAAGCAATACTTGTTTACACTAAGCAATACTTGTTCACATTCCATCTCTTCACTAAATGTCACTTGTGTACTATATTATTGCATTCGTTCTGTATATATTGTGTTGCTTGTTGCACATTCTGTCCTGTTGAATGTAATGTTTCTGTGTTACTATATGTTGCACCGGGGCCATGGGGAAATGCTGTCTCATCACACTTTGTACTTGTATAAAGCGACTGATGACAATAAAGTACCTTGAACCTTGAGCCTAAATATAAGCTATTAAATAAAATTAAATATATACTAATAGTCACAGTTATTAATGACTTTTGTATTGACTAATTACTATTTAATTTAATAATTAAATAGTTTACTAATTTACTAATTAATGTTAGCAGTTAGTAATGTTTGTGGCCTGTACTTTGTACAAAACACAATACTATGGAATACCATGAAAGACCATATTTACCACTCACCTTATTTTAAAATCATATACAGTATATTCTTAGAATTTTGAGATGGAATAGAAAATTCTTTGTAATTAACTACATGAAATCTCAGACATGCATCAATACCTAGAATGATAAAATATTAATTGTATTAAATCTTTCAAACATGTACTTTTCTCTGAAAAGAATTTTAGATGAATATCCTGAACAAGTCAGATGTTTATTCAACTGATTCGTCTTAGGTTTCAATAGGAGGTGGTCTTCAATAACAGTGTTAAAACCAGTTTACTGAGGCCTCACTGCTCGACTTGTTTGTGGACTAGAGATAACATGGCGCTTACTTGTTTATCCTCTTTTATGTCGTGGCGACTTAACAAGATGGGTAGATTTTCTCCTCCAGGTAAAGAGACTGCATGATCTGTTTTACTTAACACTCTTTCTTGAGCTGTAATTGACAACAAACAAACAATTAATATATTTTTTATCACTTAAACATTGACTATGTGTTGCCATACAGTCTCAAATATTCTTTTATCAAAATAATGTGTACTTATTTGATTCTTCTACCTGTTTGCTCCAGAAAAGCTATTTTGTAGACATTTTCTCTCACTTTCTCTACATTTCCACACTCCCCTCCTCCAGACTGACGCTTGATCTGAAAGTAATTCCTGATCCTTTTGAGTTCATCTTCTGAGAGGTTTTCTGCTTCAAAAAATACAGAATACAGGTAGTTCGACATTATGGAAATATAATATAATAGGCCGCTGCCTGCTCCTCTTTTGTACCACCACGGAAATTAAACTGACAGCTTTCACTTTCAGTTTACTCCTTTTCCACGCCTTGCTATATTATATGACTTCGCTCGGTTTTATGACATGGTTTGCCGTTCTAATTTTGTTCAAATTTTATAAATAATCTACCCTGACAAGTATAAAATGGGAATTAAAACTAAACTGTGAATTATATTCCCAGCAGGTATGTCGCCTCAAGAGAAGAATCTTTGAAGTTTTACATTAAAAAGAATATATGCTATAGTCACATCAATAATTCGTTTTTATTCTGAAATATTAACAAGCCTTTTGTTAGTTTGTGTGTGTTGGTGGTTTATGATAAATGTACAGTTGCGTGCTGCGATGATTTGCACATGCGCAGTCTATCAATCGTGTGCTCTTTTTCCACGCCCATAATCCTTGCTACTGTTTTTTACTTTCGTTTTATAAGTTAGGATTTTCTGAAAATCAGTCAATTGTAGTTTAAATATTAACAAACCATTAGCAAGAAGCTAACTGAATTGAATTTTCATGCTGCAGTCTAGCCTGAATTCATTCTTCTTTAAGAATAAATATTCATCCTCAGGATTCAAATTAATTAGGCAAAATCTCCCCCATTCAAAGTTCTAGATTCAATATTCTTTATTTGGCACCTACATGTCAAGTACAACATTGAAATTGCCCTGAACTGGCCATCAGTCATGAGATATCTACTTGTATTAGATTATAAATCAGGAGACACTTCATACAGGGCACAATTCTAACAGTCCAAAATAACTCCAAAATATTTGTTTAAATCCACCTTTCTTGTTATGCAACTCTGCTGGCAGTTATTCAGTTGAACAGCTGTTGATCTAAGTCTAGAATTAGAAGCATGAAGAACAGGTTTTCTTGGTGGAAAACAGAGCACAGATGTACATCACTCTGGAAAAGAGCATTTGCAAAATGCGAAACATTTAAATGTAGTATTCAGTCAAATAATATACTTTTTTCCAATAAAGAAAAAAACTGTTAACATGCATTTAGAACTTGGAAATAAAGCAATGAAAACAAACAACTACACATACATGTCTTAGCATCTCAGAGCTGTATGAACATATCCAAAACGATTATAATATTTCAGAGAATATACTCACTAAAATTTTTACATACAGTGTACTGATCCCAAGTCCCATTAAATTTTATGATACATTTTAACATTATGAAAAATTATTAAGCCAGGCTGACTTTCTCCACTAACAAAATGTTGCAGTCAAAATCTGTAAATGATATGTTCAGGTAGCACTAAGAGCAAGGTGCAAGAGGCTACCATATCTCTCCAATTGCTTCCAGGAATGGCATGATTAAACTTGTTATGGCTTGATCATTCCGAGGGATTGCTTTCATAATGTTCCGTATGTTGATGATGCAAAGGTGTTCACCCCATGTCTGGATCATGAGCTCTGCAACTTCTGCTCTGCTCTTATCCAGTTTACTTCTGGGAAGTTTCCATTGGTCTTTGAATCCAATTATGATCTTCATACTTTCAAACTGTTGTTCCTTAAGCTCATCCAAGACATTTACCAGTGCGCTTCCCCAACCATGCAAGTCTTTTCTAGTTGAATTTGGGCCTTGATAAAGCAGAATCAGATCACATTGTCAGAGCCATTATGTTATGTTTACATAATTATTTCCAATGTTTACAAAAATTAAACATATTAAGTAAACGAGAAGTAAATCTTATTGTCATACTCACTTGTGAGGGTCATGCTTTCACTACAGTTGTAGGGTGGAGGTGACCTCACAGCCATTTGGTCATTTGCATCATACTCTTGTTGAAGTTTTGTAGTCTGTGCCAATGGGTCATTTATCATTTGTACCAGTGGTGTGGTCACTGCAGACATTAGTCTGTCAAAAGGACTAGGACTAGGACTATCAGTTGGACTACAAGTTTGAAGCAATATTTGAATTTGTTTATCGACATGTGTTAGGAGGCCATGTAGCCTAGCTCTTTCAGCTTTTACCCTGGCTGCTTTTTTAATATCCTTTGAACCTTCCTTGTCAAGAAGATTTATTTTACGTTGAATCTTCTTCAGCAGTTGTGTTTTTTCATTAAGGCAAACCTCTTGATTCCATATTTCTGGCAGGCAGAAATTAAAGACGGAATGCTTTTTGGCAATCATCTCCTCAATGTCTTCAATTAGTTTCCTGCTTTGCTCAAATATGGGCAATTTCAGCAGATTTGGGTGGAGCACTTTCGCATTGACATGCTGATCAATGTTGTCTTTCTTTTTTCCATGAGCAAAAACTATGATTGTGTGCTCCCAAACTTTTTCAGTGAAAAGATTTTGCATCAACTTCATTATTCTCTCTGCTGAGCTTTCTGTAACACACAATATGATTGCATGTGGTCCGTTTTTGAATTCCTTCATACCATCTCGTATCTCTTGCATGATTTCTGGGTGGTCCTTTTCAGGGTCTAAGCCTCCATACCAACCAGGCACACGAACTATAGTTATCCTCCTTCCAAATACAGCACGCTCCCTCTTAGCATTATGTCTTTCGTATGTTGTCCTATATGTAAAGACATTTTTCCTTAGAATTGCATTCCCAACTGTATTTTTTCCTGCACCATGGCATCCAATTAGTACAAGGTGTAGTTCTTCAAAAAGCGGAAGGTGATCTGTAATAAAATATGCTAACATAATTATAATATAACTTAATGCACAATAAAGGTGCAAAATAATGTATAAAATGACAGAATAGTAACAGCCAACATGTTTATCGTGAATGTTTTTCAGGCTTACCTGCCTCTATGCTTGAACCCTCAACTGTAAAATGAAAAAAGAAAATGACAAATTTACTACATTTTTACTATCTTTACATATATATGTATATACAGTGGTGTGAACAAGTGTTTGCCCCCTTCCTGATTTCTCATTTTTTCCATGTTTGTCACACTTAAATGTGTCAGATCATCAGACAAATTTTAATATTAGTCAAAGACAACACAAGTAAACACAAGATGCTGTTTTTAAGCAAAGGATTTTATTATTATGGGAGAAAAAAAATCCAAACCTACATGGCCCTGTGTGACAAAGTGATTGCCCCCCTGTTAAAACATGGCTTAATAGTGGTTCATCACACCTGAGTTCAATATCTCTAGCCACATCCAGGCTTGATTACTGCCACACCTGTTCTCAATCAAGAAATCACTTAAATAAGACCTGCCTGGCAAAGTGAAGTAGACCAAGAGATCCTCAAGAGCTAGACATCATGCCGAGATCCAAAGAAATTCAGGAACAAAGTAATTGAGCTCTATCAGTCTGGAAAAGGTTATAAAGCCATTTCTAAAGCTTTGGGACTCCAGCGAACCACAGTGAGAGCCATTATCCACAAATGGCAAAAACATTGAACAGTGGTGAACCTTCCCGGGAGTGGCCGGCCGACCAAAGTTACCCCAAGAGCGCAGTGATGACTCATCCAAGAGGTCACAAAAGACTCCACAACAACCTCCAAAGAACTTCAAGCCTCACTTGCCTCAGTTAAAGTCAGTGTTCATGACTCCACCATAAGAAAGAGACTTGGCAAAAATGGCATGCATGGCAGAGTGCCAAGACAAAAACCACTGCTGAGCAAAAAGAACATTAAGGCTCGTCTCAATTTCAAACCTTGAACCATGAACCTTAATTTTGCCAGAAAACATCAGACTTTTGGGAAAATACTCTGTGGACTGATGAGACAAAAGTTGAACTTTTTGGAAGGTGTGTGTCCCATTACATCTGGCGTAGAAGTAACACCGCATTTCAGAAAAAGAACATCATACCAACAGTAAAATATGGTGGTGGTAGTGTGATGGTCTGCTGTGCTGCTTCAGGACCTGGAAGACTTGCTGTGATAAATGGAACCATGAATTCTGCTGTCTACCAAAAACTCCTGAAGGAGAATGTCCGGTCATCTGTTTGTGACCTCAAGCTGAAACGAACTTAGATTCTGCAGCAAAACAATGATGAAGAAAAACAAAATGAAGACTTTGGAGTGGCCTAGTGAAAGTCCTGACCTGAATCCTATTGAGATGCTGTGGCATGACCTTAAAAAGGCGGCTCATCTTAGAAAACCCTCCAATGTGGCTGAACTACAACAATTCTGCAAAGATGAGTGGGCCAAAATTCCTCCACAGCGCTGTAAAAGACTCATTGCAAGTTATCGCAAACGCTTGGTTGCATTTGTTGCTGCTAAGGGTGGCCCAACCAGTTAATAGGTTTAGGGGGCAATCACTTTGTCACACAGGGCCATGTAGGTTTGGATTTTTTTTCTCCCTTAATAATAAAATTCGTCACTTACTTTTGTTGTCTTTGACTAATATTTCAATTTGTTTGATGATCTGACACATTTAAGCGTGACAAACATGGAAAAAACAAGAGAAATCAGGAAGGGGGCAAACATTTTTTCACACCACTACATGTGTGTGTGTGTGTGTGTGTGTGTGTGTGTGTGTGTGTGCGTATGTATGTGTATATGTATATATATGAAGAGAGAGTAAAAAGTAAAAGACTTACCTAGATTATGGGACATAATTCAGTATAGAAGTTGACACTCCTCAAAGTCAAAGTCAAAGTCAACTTTATTGTCATCTCTGCTATATACTGTACAGATACATAGAGAGACGAGACGACGTGGCTCCAGGTTATTTTCAGTGCAAACAAACAAAGGATGCCAGGATAAGCTTGAGCTGGGCAAGTGCAGGTTTTGTGGAATCCAGTGTAGCTTGATCAAGTCCGTCCTTTATGTCAAACTTTAAGAGGAGGCTTTCGTGAAACAATTAAATGTGTAACTTGAAAAACATTGAAGCTCATTTAATTATTATTTTATACTATATGTATGATTGTACTTATAATTTAAAATTGTATTGCCACTACAGAAGTAAATCACTATAGTGTCAATCAAGGAAATGGAAATTATTATTATAAGATTTATTTTACAAACATGTCTAACATTACAATGGAATAAATACATAAATTATACAGCATGTCCCAAAACCATTTCAAATCGAATCTAAGTTAGCCATCTGGAAGCTTGTAAAAAACAACAGTTCCTTTCTAAACTACAAAAGGAATCCACTTTAAAAATTGTCACTGTAATTGTTTAATCTTTTTTAAATTTAAGTGCATTTTTGGTGAAAAGTCCCCGAAAGCATAATAAAATTAAAAACAAACCTCCTTACCGACGTGAAGATCTCTTAAAACTTTGAACTTTAAAATCGTGTGACGTAAAAACCGAAAGGAGAACCTTTGGTGACTGAACAAAGAGAAACCTGCTCTACTACATCTTCCTGTTATGAATCAAAAGTATGTCACCCGCTCTCGTGCAGCACTTTGCGAAAAACAACCTGACTCTCATCAAGTATTTAAGATACAGAATAATGATATTACCACCCCTTATTTAAACTTTTAAGGTAACGTAAAGCAATTTGTAGGACACTATAATATTGGCTTTAAAAAGTTTGTCAAACTCTTTAATTTATTTTTAATATTTAGGCATAATGTAAATAAAAAAGCATAAATGTTATGAGTTTGTACTTAATTACTAATTCAATCCAAAGTATGTATTATGGTTCTAACATTTATCAGTACTCTATCCAGTATCTAATAAGCTTGTTCACTTCATCCCTGGCATTATTTTGAAATTGTATTTTGTGTTTGATCATTGCATATGACATTATGTTGTGTAGAGAGCTGTAGTGTTGAAAATATACAGCCAACCACTTTCAGTCCAGAGTTTATTTAAATGTCCATCTGGATTTACATTTAATTAAGATGCAAACTGATAAAAAGGGATACAATTAATTTGCTTTTACAATTAATACTAGTCATACAAGCTGTTACATAATTTTCCATACAGAAGGTTACAAAATACAAATTATTTCTGAATGAAGTTCAGGTGAGTAATAATGACAAGGTCAATTCTGTGATCTCTGTTTCTTGAGATCAAGGTTCAATGTTGACGTCCACCTCTCCATACACCTGTCTAAGGGCAGCACAGTCCAGACTGGCCATCAGCTTGGTGGTGCCGGCCCTACGAGGCCTGAAACTCTCTGTCCATGTTATAGAGGCACCAGGGGCAATTATGCTGAAAATAAAAAACAACACACATTTAAAGCCTAATAACAGTGACCTTATTTCAAGGTGCCTCAGTGATACTTTTTACTGGTTGACGAGAATCAGAGATACTCCAATCATGGGAGGCACTTCCAATTTGTAAGAATTGTTAACAATTTGTAACAATTGCTTGATTTTGCTCACCTGTACTGTTTGGTATTTATTGACATGATTCCAGGTCCTTCAACACGCACATACACGTTCTCCAGACTGAATTTAAAGGGATTAGTGAACTCCACCTTCACAAACATCTCCTCACTTACTTTTGGAGTACCAGTCACCTGAAAGAGAGGTGAGGGGAAAGGAGAAGAGGCGTGTATGGAAAATGTAGCATTTTCATGTGAGCAATTGTTTAGTAATTTAAGACAACGGTTTTGAAAAAAAAAAAACCCTTTCTTTTAGAAACTCAATCAAACACAGTTCGACTATATGTGCAGGACATCAGGCAGGTAATGGAAATTATTTGCAATTCCTCTATATGAAATTTATAAATAAAAATTTGAATGTGGTGTTGAATGAACATTTAAGAGTGACAAAAAGGTGAATTCATTTAATTTCATTTAATGTCAACCAGCTTAGCATACTTGAGTGATATTTTTTGTAAACGTAGCATTCTAAGGATGTGTCACACCTGCACCATGAGTTTGGGGTTGTGCACATTGATAAGCCTCATGGCAGTTATGATCTGACCCGTCTCCTTCACTTTTCCCGTAGCAATGAAGTTCAGGTTTCCCTGCTCCACCAGCTTTTTCTGGTAGTCTGTACTGTGCACCACCACCTTCACGTCCTTACCTAAGGCAGACAAAACAAAGACCTCTTAAAATAATACCCAACACATGTAGTGAGGCTCACGTCCTCCAGTCCAGATGCTTACTTTGCTGTGGATCCAGTTTCACCGTTGGCGTCTCAAACACAACCTCATTGCTCGGCACTCCGGTGTAATAGACAACGTTTCCGCTAACGTACATGCTGACCACACGTTTTTGGGTGCTGCGGTTAGTGAACTGCAACACGAGGTCAAAGTCATCGCCCAACTGCACCTCCAGGCCACGAGACCACATCCACATTCGCCGGCGGAGAGAAGCCTTTCTTCGCTGACAGCCAAACTCCTCAGCTTTCTCCAGCACAAGGACGCCTCGCACCGCCACTCTACAAGTTGAGAGAGAGGAATACATTAAATGCAAAACGACGGTTAAACTTGTACCATTACCAATGTTTGGGAGGTTACCGAAGTAATTTGCGGTACAGACAAGCTAGTGTTTAATTTAGTAGTTAGCTACACTACACAGTAGTACTAAAAAGTAGCTAACTACATCCAAGCTATTTTACAGCCACAGATTCTTTACCTCTTATCTACGTATAAGCAAAGTGGACTCCATTCCGGATTAAGGCAACGCCAAGTAGCTGCCAAGAGCACACACTGCTAGTTGAAAATATCTATCTTTATAAAACAGGAAAATGAAAAGTAGCCTTGCTACTGATAAACTGCAGTTAGTTTCTTTTTAAAAGCCACAATGTTTTAAAGGTAAGATTTGATACTTATGTTTGCCGATCGCTTAGTTAGTTATGTAGATAGCTACCTCAACATTGAATGGCCATAAATAAAATTTTGTGATTTTACAATGTTTTTAAAATGGTCAAGCTTCCCTCTTTAAAGATTTTTTTTTTGTTACATGCTTTTAATTCAATTTCTGCATCTGTCCTAGTTCCTGCCAACCGACACAACTGAAATATAAATAGAAATAAATATATATACCTTTATTCACAATACCAAGCCTTTACCTTCTGGGAACTTGTACATGTGGGTGATCTCTTCATATTCATCGTACTGCTTTTGGTGAGAACCATGCGTCTAACATGGCTGGTGTTCACTTTTCACTGGCTGAAGTGTGCCCTTATCAAGTAGAACAATTACGCCACTGTTCACCTGAGGGAAATAGCATTTGTAAGAAAACCAAATATCAAGTGCTATGATTAAGGGCGACTTTTAAGTTTTATATAATATAATAAATGTCTGAATCCTATACATTAAAATACAGTTATTGCTTTTATTGCTGTTGATCTGTTGTATTTTAGAGACCTACATGTTATTCAAAGTCGCTTTTTTTCAACTTAAATCTGGTTATAAGGAAAAAACCAAGTGGTTTTGGTATTATAATCTGCGAGAAAGAGGAAATACTGGACTGTTCCACTACAAAGCAGTATAATTGTTTACCTCAGCAAACAAATGCAAAGGCTGTAAGGTAGCAAACTTGGCTGCAGCTTAATGGCTGCCACAGACAGGTCCACACCTGTACATACTCACTACAAAGTTTAAATACAGTTATGCAAACAGACTCCTGGATAATGGTAAGTCAATTCGTTTTTAACCTTTAAATGTTTGTTGTCTTCATTTCTAATCGTTTCATTGTGTTAAGTTACTTATTTTTGCTTGTCTAATTTGTTCTTTTATTATTATTATTATTATTATTATTATTATTATTATTAATATATTAATTATATTACACTTATTAATAATTTGGTCATCTTTGTGTGTGCCTGTGTGTTCTCCTCTTTCATGTGTAATTATTTACTACTTATATAAATGTTTTGAACATGATTGCGTGCTCTCTCACCATCACTAGTCTCCTGAGGTGTAGCATCTACCACCTGCCAGCCTCCAAAACCCTCAGGCAGGTCAGGTCTCGACATGTAGCATTCGTTCCAGCAGTGATAGTTCCTGTCAGGCACAATCAGATGAAGAGAAATTAATCATTTTTTAAATGATTCATTTATTCATTTATTGGGTGCTTTAAGAAGTTCATAACAGACCAGATGGAGTCTCTGGTGCGAGCTCTGTCAACTCTGCCATTTTCGTCCAGTATGACGTCCATCTTCAGGTTGCCGTCGTTGTCATGGGCAGAGAAGAAGTTGGTGACAACTCTGCTGGGAATTCCTAGACAGCGCAAGACTGAGCGAGAGAGAGAGAGAGAGAGAGATACAGAGACAGAGACAGACAGAGAGAGAGGGAGAGACAGAGACAGAGAGAGAGAGAGAGGTCATATTGGTGGTACTTGTTCTCATACCCGTCCTCTACAGTTTTTGATCAGTAGATGGCAGTAAATGACTAGCTGAGTTACTCTTTTCTGCAGAGCCGGCCCAAGGCTTGCCACCAGGGGGCCCCCAAGAGCGCTTGAACTGTCAAGACATCATGATTTAATAAAAGAATATTTACAAAAACAGCGTTGAGGTGATGGTTGGGGCCCCAAATGAAATTCTGCTTAGGGTCCCATAAAGGCATGGGTCGAACCTGCTTTTCTGGCACAGTGGGTGCAGAGGATCTTGCCAGCACTAAATTGAGTGAGTTCTGTTTGGTGGCACACAGAACCCGCCTCCTCATTCCACTGATTGTGCCTCCTTACTCTGTTTATACGTTTACAAAAAACCCTGAGTGCTGGAACAAGACTCTTACATACTCTAGGCATCTGTGTCTGTATCTGAAGCTGTAAAAACCTTTATGTGTGTACCCAAGTCTCTGAGTTTGTGATCTTCAAATAACAAGGTGGAATAAGTCTGCAGAATTACAATCTTACATGTGTTGAAGACTGCTGCGTAGACCCAGCACTGCGCATAGCAAACAGGAGTTCCTCCAGTTGCCATATAATCCAGGAGGATCTCCACACTGCCAGTCCAGGAGGTGGGGGCCACACCATACATGTAATCACCACTCCAGTTCCCCACCAACACCCCCTCATCATCACGAGAGTTTATCTGTTATACCAGCAGCATAGAGTAGACACTGTTATTGGCCATGTCCACTTACACCAACCACAGCAGCACAACTGAGTACTATTCTTGGGTACCGAAAGCCGTAATCTAGTAGCTCTCAAAGTTGGGGAGGCATTTGGTGCTGGCTTGTTTTAGTATCTCACCATAGCAGAGGCCTTCCTGCTGACTTTGATAGGATCTCCACGGTTTGTGAGTGGCATGTCAGCTTTATCCATGATGAACAGACAGGCATCCAGAACGCCAAACTCAAACTGAAATAGACAGACGAGAGTCCAAATGGCAACCAATACATCTTAGGTTTTTAGAAATGACAGTCACTTTGATGGTGACTCATTCTTATTAAAAGCAAAAAACATCAGAGTAATCTGTTTCTAATTCAGGCTTTTTGAAATTTATCCAGTCACTTAATAAAACCAAAATGTCGACTGTAAATTAAGTCATGAGTGAAGACTACATTCTATTGTACTAAACCATGTGGATTTACTTAAAACAGGAAAAAAATACATAATGTATTATTTGCTTAAACATAAATAATACATTATTAAATGCAGACTGCAACTATGGAGCAAATACAGTGATTTAGTATGTACATTACATTTTAAGATTCCAGAATATTAACACTGAATTAGAGGAGATCTGAGAGAAGAATCACCACTTCCACACCTGTCCATAATTCCAGGAACGCTCGGATACATCGTCATATGCACCATGATAGATGATTCCCAGTTCGTTCAGCACACACTCCTCCCTCTCTTCCTCATCATCAAGGAATACAGAATCACCTACAAACGACAACACTAACTTAGAAGTCAAGTCGAAAATCAAGACAAAGCTGCCAAATAACTAGTATAATTCTTGAAAGTAGAATTGTTTTGTGTTGTATAGCCAAACATTTCTAATTAGTTAAATTAAATTGCATTGATAGGACAAAAGCTAACACATCCCAACACTGACTTTAACAAAGTTGTCTTATGCAAATTCTTACAAACTGCAATATAATACAGTGCATAATTTTCTATGTACATCACAAATAGAGCATCTACAGACCTGGTGACCAGGGGTTGAAAATAATATAGAAGTCTAAGCTGGGGTCCCTCTTTGTTCTGCGGATGCCATATGGTGTGACCACAGCAACATACACCCCATACTTTCCCACAATGCAATCTGGGGCAGGGGTGATGCCCATGGTCACAACATTGTCAGAGCTCTCTATGACCTGACCATGCCATGTGCTCTGCCTTTCCTTAGTGGGGAAGACGGGGATGTAGGTCCCTTTACTGTACTGAGGACTGGCACCTAATAGACAAGAGAGTTCATGTAAACTTTTTGCCTTTGACATCTCAACAGAAAGAAGATCAGGCATTTAGTTCTATAAAACATTTAAACACAATATCACTACATCTATAATCATTTTAATGGTTATTTCAATGTACATTTGAATTATTATAACCTAGACAAAACCAGAAGTTACATTTACACTTTCTATACTGCTTTATAGTTGAGTTATAGTTTTATTTTTTGTCTTATTCCCTGACCTCCTTATTTAAGTTTGTATTTGTATCTCTTTTGTTATTTTTCTAATTTGTGTAGTTGCACAGTTAAAAGAGCAGATCAGGATACATTTCACTGCACGTTGTACCTGTATAATTTGCACGTGACAAATAAAGAATCTTGAATCTTGATCTACATAGAGACATTTCCCATATCTGAAGCCAGCAGTAACTCTGCATTTACATGCAGTTAAGATGATTTGGGAAGGCTTCATACTTTAGGCTTATTGCTAATCCCAAAAGATGCCTTCCATTAAATGACCTTTTTTTACACAGTTGGAATGTACCAGTTAAACTCTCATCAGTATATTCTTAACATTCATCTGGACTTGCAATATCATTGTTTTAATAATCAAATAACTGGAGACATTGTACCAGAAAGAGGAACCCAAAAACAGAACAGATGTCGGGGGAAGGGGAAGGATGTCAAAAAGAAGGGAAAGTGACTATGAAGCAATGCTTTCTCATTCCTCTCTGACTCAAACATTGCCTAAATGCATTTTACAGCAATATTTGCCAAACTTACCAAAGGACCTTCCATAAAAAGAGGAAGACATTTAAAGTAAGTAAACGATTAAACATTTTGTTTGGTTAAGACTGAAGACATGTTAGCATAGAAATTGCAATAAGTATATTGCCCAAGTCAACCATTTCGTGTTTCTATTTTAGAGGGAAACACACCTATAACAAACTCAACAGCGAACTTGTCCTCAGCAGGCTTGTAGGCACGATCAAAGGTGATCTTCAAATGGAACTCTTGGGCTCGACGCACAATCAGTTGGTCATTAGAGTACTGTTTGGTGTGGTGCCGCTGTTTGTTCACATCGTCTGGGCGCTTTAGCATGTCCACATTCCAGATGTCCAGGTATTCTGATGAAAGACACAAAAACTATGCAGTTTGGTCCTAGAAATATATTGAACAAAGGTTGATAAATGTTTTCATGTGGGTAAAAAATGGTCATGACCTAGTACATTGATACATGAACAAAAGAGCTTCAAATGCCATTGTCAGGAAACTTTGCCATTGTCATCCTTTATGAAAAGATTCTTAGAAAAGCAAGTAGACCTTGTAGTTAAACAGGCAATAACTTTCTTAGATTGAGTATAATCATCTCCTCTTTGATAACAGCCTTGGTGTTCTTGTGGAGCAGTATAAACAACTCTGCCATTCATCTTTTGGTTTTATTGGTTAGTTAGTCATAATAGTCATTAAATACCTTGCCAAGAATTAAAGAGCATGGTTGAGCCAGCTTTATTTACTTTAAAGCTAAATCACTATGCAGCAAATTCACATTGCAAACACAAGCAGGAAATCACACACACATACAGCATCTTACCTTTAAGAGGTGGAGTTCTAGGCAAGGCCATAAAAGGTTCAAACTCAGGGATCTCGCTACCATCCTTGTTGGAGCTGGCAGCCGGAGCTACACTGCGGCCTCGATGTAACACTTGCTTTGGGCGCACTGGTTGTGCTTCAGGTGCTGTGGTCAGTGTTGGGATTGCTGGTGTCTCTTGGTCTGACATGTTTACTGAACACGGGCAGGCACCTTTTACTCTGAAAATCATATATATATATATATGAACATCATGACATAAAAGTGTAAAATAATTTTTTAATTTCCCAAAATGATAACATAGTGTACATTAGCAACATAGTGTGCATTAGCAACTAACATAGTGTGCATTAGCAACACAGTGTACATTAGCAACTAACATAGTGTACATTAGCAACTAACATAGTGTGCATTAGCAAATAACGTAGTGTGCATTAGCATCTAACACAGTGTACATTAGCAACTAACAGTGTACATTAGCAACTAACATAGTGTACATTAGCAACATGGTGTGCATTAGCAACTAACATAGTGTATATTAGCAACATAGCGTGCAATAGCAACTAACATAGTGTACATTAGCAACGTAGTGTACATTAGCAACTAACATAGTGTACATTAGCAACTAACATAGTGTACATTAGCAACTAACATAGTGTGCATTAGCATCTAACACAGTGTGCATTAGCAACTAACAGTGTACATTAGCAACTAACATAGTGTACATTAGCATCTAACCTAGTGTGCATTAGCAACTAACATAGTGTACATTGGCAACATAGTATATATTAGCAACTAACATAGTGTACATTAGCAACTAACATAGTGTACATTAGCATAGTGTACATTAGCAACTTACATAGTGTACATTAGCAACTATGCTTTTGGGAAACACCCCAGATTAGCAACAGACTTCATTAAGAAAATCAGTGATGATTGTAACTGTGTAAGACAGTAATATCTTAGTGGTATTTAAAATGTGATAAAAGTGATATATAAGATATAAATACAATTGACAAATTCCAAAAACATAACTCCATGACCCATCTGTGGATATTATCAGGGAAGCAACACATTCCTGTGGCTTACATAACAACCAGTGATGATGGTTGAGCTGTTTGTCACACATCACACCTGTGTCCTAATCTCATACAGCCAAGAGTTACCTAGAAGCCTGAGACAGCAAATATGCATGGTCTCGACTCCAAGAGACAGTCATAGACCAAAAAACTCAAAACATATAGGAATATTTTTGCAGATTAGGCACGTTGTAGTATTAGAGCTATGATTCTCATTTAAATACTAGCATAAAATTATATTAGCACAACAATTAGTACACATAAGAGCACGAGTGAACACCTATGAGCAACAACAGAACATATTTTAAGACAAATATTACCGTAGACACTCAGTTTATTATATACTCAATTGTTTTTTTTGTTTATACCTGGAAGGGAAAAAACTACTTACAACTTACAAGTTACCTTTGTAGGTTTTGATTCTCCAAGTAAAGCTGTAGCTGTGACTATGCTTTATGAACATCATCTGTTTTCATTCCAATTAGGAATGACACAAACTATGTCACCCCAGCAGACACAAGTACTTGTTTGAGGGCTGATGATTATGTAATGAGTAAATGTGTAATGGCAAACAGGCTGAAGTTTGGCACCCCGTTGGCACCTGGTAGACCTCCTGGACCACTGAATCATCCAGGCTCAATGAATGCTCTGTATTCTTCAAGTTTTGAATCACAAACTGTTGATGATCCCACTTTTTCCAAACTTACACTTGGCAGAGTGGTTACAGGGTGGAGAAAACATAACAGTGTCAATTTTTAGACTTGTTTTTGGAGAATGATTTTCGTGGTACCTGGCACACATCAAAAACCTCTCTTATTTAAGGGAAAGTACATTTAGATTTGGTTGTTCAAGTGGTGACAATTATTCTGGTCTGAAAGACTGATTTAGTCAAATGATTCCCACAGAGTAAAAAAGAGAATAGACTCATATCAATAGGACCTGAGTTTTTAGGAGTTCCCCAATATTGTTTTCATGTAATAGCACATATTTTCGCATTTACTGTAAAATGCATGGATATGTGTTCACCAGCATTATTATACATTTACTATGATAAATTGCCTTAATTATTTGTAATTTAATATTTAACATAAATGCTTTGAGATTAAGCCGAAGTGCATGTGTTGTGATGTTGGAAAAAAATGATTAAAAGAGGTTAATAATACCAGCCATGTAGACAAAACAGGAATATTATACAACAAAATAAGCCCTTGCACTTAAAAGACATTTGAAAAATAGCCCAGCATTATAACATAACAAATAACTTTTCATTTATGTTTTCTGATTAGGACATGCACTACATTTCATAAGTCTGGATAGTTTACTAACCTGGGGCAGTGTCGGGAGGCGTTCACTAACAGGAACTGTGAGAGTCTCAGTGTCTGCTCACACACTTCAGGGTCTTCAGGCTGCCAAGAGAACAACTCCCTCCTACTGCCATTTATACAGAGACAAGGAGCTGCCCACCATGTGTGCACATGTGCATGTTGGCCAGATTTGTGTGCATGTTTGTGTTTGAGTGTGTATGGCTATAAAATTTGATGATTGTGTGAGTGTGAATGTATGAGGGAGAGCGAAGTAAGTTTTCATGTATGACTTAGACTTTTCTGATCTACAAGGTGCACAACACACACCCATATGTAATTGTCTTGATCATGTATATGTACGGATCTAGAATTTTATTTCAGGAATTGTGTGTTGTTTAAGTGAGACAGGATGCTTTGGCAAAGCTGTGCGACCAAATAAAGAACTAGATGAGGAATTCATAGGTCTGTCCTTTCTGTCCGGACTTGCAAGTGCTAGAAACACTTTTACAACACAGATAAATCATTAAGGAAGATTTGTATTTCACTACAGACCAGTTGAAGATGAAAAACAATGGGATTTTGAATTGTGCATCATACTTTAGGTTAATGTAGAAGCACACTTTCATAAGTATTTCCATATGCGCACAAATATGTGCTAAATTAATAAAAGATGGCTATTTTCTGCATATGCCAAGGCTATAGGCAGCCAATATGGGAATGGCTTATTTTGCCCATACTGAAAAATAACAGTGTTGTTCAGAACAGTTATGGTACCCAGGAAGAGTTGAGTCACAGGTATGATCTAACCTTAAACATGCCCAAAAATACTAAAACACATTCGACTTTATCCATCAACAGTTTAACGCTCCATCATGTGTTTTCAAAGTGACTGGCAGTGAACATAGGCCACATCCCAAACCATGTGCTAGGGCATTAAGCAGAGTCCCTACATACTGGTGCCATGATATTTAAGCAGTAATTTACTGCTAAGTGGTTTGGAGCATGCGCTATATCAATATGGAGGCTCTGTGCATGTTTTAAAAATAAACATCTGCAGATCTAACATTGCACAAAAAGATGAGAATATGTGACCTTTAGGGGACTTGAAAGTTCATTAATTAATTCATTATTCGAACCGCTTAATCCCGATCAGGGTTGCGTGAACCGGGAACTACGGGCGCAAGGTGGGAAACAACCCTGAGCAGGCGCAACACACCGCAGGGCACACACATACTCACACAATCAAACTCTCATTCACACCTTACAGGGCCAATTTTGAGTCACCAATTAACCTATATTGCATACCTTTGGACTGTGAGAGGAAACCGGAGCACCCAGAGAAAACCCATGCGACCATGAGGAGAGCATGCAAACTCCACACAGAAAGGCCCCACAGCCAAGCTGGGGATTGAACCCAGGACCTTCTCACTGTGAAGCGGCAGCCTTAACCACTGTGCTACCGCGCGGCCCTGACCTGAAAGTTTCCTTTATTTGCTTTATCTGTCATTATACTATGCATGAAAAAGAAGCATTTTTGTTTGTGGATGTTTATTCCATTAATTAGGTTCAGATGTAAAAACTGCAACCTTACAGAAGTTGATGATTGTATAATTTATCCTCAAAATTTGTAAATTTGTAACCTTTAAGTTGCAAACTGCAACATGTATTATGAAGCTGGATTTGCAGCTTTCCAGTATGACCAGTGTGATTTAAGGTAGCATGGCAAAAGATTAGCCCAGGGCTACTTTAATATAAATTGGCGATTCAAAGGTGTTAAGCTTTGGGGAACTCAATAACAAACTCCATTAGTGATGTTTATGTGAGTGCTGTGCATCAACAGGCCACTGTTCACTATTTACAATACACACATTGGTATAATGACAATAAGGTTAAACAGAAATAAGTTGATTTGATATCTGTTGTTAAGATGGCACTATATAGCAGGGCAGCACTGACCACAAAGCTGTACTGAGTTCCGTTTTGCTGAACGTCTCTGCAGATAGCGCCCATTTCCTGTGTTGCACTGTGAATGACAAAGAAACCACAGATTAGACATGTGATCTGGCTTCCACTTTCTGAGTTCTGTTCCGCTGTTCAGCACACGAGTAGGAAGTGAACAGCGTGTGTTTGCGAGCTACAAGCAATAAAATGATGAGGATAGCAAAGTCTTAAGTGGGAACCAAGCTGGAAAAAGGACCAATTAAGGACAGGCCTACAGCAAAGTGATGGAGATGCAAAGAGAAAATCTGCAAAGGGCTGGTAAGCTGTTTATGTTCATAGTGACGAATCGATGGTAGAGGAACACATTAGACATCCTTATTGAAATGCTTCACTACAAGTAGGCCACACTGTCTGCTGAGTTTTACTGCTTAAATAACAGTATCATATGCATATTATAAGAAGATAAGATTCCTTTTTTCACATTGGATGTGACACCCAATGAAATTTAGTTGCATCATCTGAAGCAGTGCTTTAAGAATAATTATAAAATCATAACACATACACATCCATCAATGCACACAAACAGCAAAATCCTTAAAATCCTTTGCACATTTGAAGATAATAAATAAATAGTACTGTTCATGATATTACACAGCTAAGGTGTGAGATTTCAGCACGGAGCTCAGTGTAGTAGTCGCTTTTGAATAAAAACAGTTCATTAGTCTAGTGGTTTGTGCTCTTCTGGTCCGGAAAGAAGAAGTTCAAATGTGGAAAAATACTGCAATACATAAAGACATGTTGCTTAAAGATCAGAAATCAAACTTATGTTGCAATATAAAGCATGCACAAAAATAGCTATCCACATCACTGAGATTATATATTTTTATTTCTCACAGAAGCCAAACAGCAAATTGCTGCAAAGTCCACCCTCTCAGAGATGCGCCTGGTCCTTCTAGGCCGCAGAGGTACTGGGAAGAGTTCCACAGGAAACACCATTCTTGGCCTGCCTGGGGGGTTCGATAGTGGCAAGCCAACAGAGGAATGTGTTAAAAGGCGTGCTGACATAGCAGGTCATCGAGTTACAGTAGTGGACACCCCCGGATGGGAATGGTACTACTCTGGCAACGGCACTCCCGGCTGGGCGAGAAGAGAGACGATGAGAAGTGTGTCGCTCTGTCCACCGGGACCCCACGTTTTGCTGCTGGTGGTACGCTCTTGCGCCTCAGTAACAGAGGACTACTATCGTCAGATCGAGGCGCACTTGGAACTTTTAGGCAAAACAGTGTGGGATCACACCATGGTGCTGTTTACACGTGGGGATGAACTGGGTGCCCTTCCCATAGAGCAGAGAATTCAAAACGGAGGGAAGTCCTTCCAAAAGCTCATGGTGAAATGTGGAAACAATTACCATGTTCTAGAGAACAAACGGCGAGGAGATGATAGAGTTCAGGTAGAAGAACTGATGAAGAAGATGGTGATTATGATGAAGGAGAGAGGGGGGAGGCATTACGAGTCTGACCTTTTATTGTCCATGTTGGAGGTGGAAGGAAAAAGGAGAGCAAGAGAGAGAAGAAAGAAACAAAGAATAATGGAAACTCAAACACAAAGAGGAACCATAAGAGCTGTGTTGACAGGTGAGACTTGATTTGTAAATATGAGGTTGATCATTTCATTATTTGAGCTTTGCAGCTGAAATCTTTCTTTTCTTTCTTATCATTTCTAAAAATGTATGACACCAAATCTCAGCTCAAGTTTAGAAGTACCACAAAACAGTTCTTAAATTACATGTTTTGCCCCACACAGCTGACACTCTACAAACTGAAGAGCTGGATGAGAGGATTCTGTTCACCAGAGGTTCACGCCATCTCCCGGAACTGAGACTCGTCCTTCTCGGAGAAAGGGAAACTGGTAAAAGTTCTGCTGGGAACACTATTCTCCGAGGATCTTCATATTTCCAAAGAGGGCAGGCCACAGAAGAATGTTTGAGGCGACAGGCAGAAGTTTCTGGAAGACTGGTCACAGTGGTGGATGTTCCAGGGTGGGAGGGCGGACCTGAGGGAATTACCCCCGAGAGAGTGAAGCGGGAGATAGGTGTCAGCATTACACTGTGTCCTCCTGGTCCACACACCCTTCTACTCACACTTAGGGTTGATGCTCTGGTCAGGGCTCCAGCAGTGACGGAGCACATGGAGTTACTCGGTGAAGGTGCTTGGAGACACACCATTCTGCTCTTTACCCGGGGAGACCAGCTGAGAGAGGGTGTTACAATAGAGCAACACATACAAGGAGGGGGTAGAGATCTTCACTGGCTGATGGAAAAATGTGGCAACAGATACCATGTTATCAGCAGCATTGGTTCGGAAGGTACTGACCAAGTTACAGGCCTGTTAGAGAAAATCGAAAAGATGGTGGCGGGAAACCGTTGTGAGGCTTTCTCACCAATGGTGCAGGAAATTCAAGAACTTGGGAAGCAAAAGAACGAGAGGTTCAACCTGAAACTAAAAGAAGCAAACGACAAGATCCAGCGTAAAGAGATGGAGCTGAAGAAGATGAGAGAGAGGGAGGTGAAGAGCATCAGGTGGTTCTTTGACAGGCGGAAGGACAAAGGGAAATCACCAGAGAAAGCATTTACAGAAAAGGAGGAGGCGATGGACAAAGTGGACGATGACAGAAGAAGCATCATGAGTGAACTAGAAGACAGGATGGCTTGGTTAACGGAAGATAAGGAAAGAGAAATAGAGGATCTGAATATGGAGAACAGCAGGGTGGTCGCTGCTCTCAACAAAGGCATTAGAGAGAAAGATGAGTTGGTTATGAGACTGGAGGAAAAAGAAATGGAAACTGATGAGCTGAAAGAAAAAGTGGATGAGCTGCAGGTGAAATTACTGGAGCTTGAACGTGTAAGCATTTGTAAAGGGCAAGAAGGAAAGAAGAAAGAAGAAGAGCTTAGGAAAATGTATGAGGATGCTGAGATGAAAGTCATTATGCTGAATGAGCAGATATTTCAAAAAGAAAAAGAAGCAGAGGAACTAAACAAAAGAGTCAGTGAGGCAAAGATAAATTTGGAACAGTCAAAATTGAAGTATGAGGAAGAAGTCTTGCACAGAAAGCAAGAAACTGAGGAAAGATTAGCAGAGAAAAATGAGTTTGAAAACAAGCTTGAGGAAAAACAGAGACAGATGGAGGAAATGAAACTAAAAGCTGACAACAAAAAACGGGAGCAAGAGGAAAGATGGGGGGAAATGATTGAAAAGAGGGAACAGGAGAAGCTTAAACTAAGAGAAATTGTAGAACTGATGACAAAAGAGATGGAGGAGCTTCAGGGTGCCTACCAAGAACAAGTGAGAACTACAGAAGCAGAGAGACAGATGCATGAAAACACTGTAATAAAATACAACGAACTTGTCGATAAACTTGTGGGAAAAGATGTAGAAATTGTAGCTATGCGGGAGAAGCAAAAGGAGCAGCTGGTGATTAAAAATATTGAGGCCCAAGACAAACTGCAAGAAAAAGATGATGAAATAACCCTATTAACAAAAAGATATATTGAGAAAGAGCAGGAGATTGAACATCTGAAGCAGTCAATTGATGCCAAAGAGAAAAACATGGAAAGTGTGAGAAATGAAAGTCAGGCAAAAATAGTGGATTGCACCAATAGAATAAAACATTTGGAGGAGGAGTACAAAGAGATGGAAGAGTTCCTGAAAAGAGAAAATAATGTTTTAAAAGAGGAGATAGAGATAATGGTGAAACAGCATGCGGAGAGCAACAGAAAGAAAGAAGACCAAACAAGGCAGGTTTTGGACATGAAGATAAACAAGATCAACCAGTTACAGCAAGAGAATGAAGAGAGGGAAGTTCATATAGAAGATCTAAAAAAGCAGCTTAAAGAGAATCAACTGAGGGAGGAGAATACCCAAAGCCAAAATGCTGCTCTAATGCAGGAGATTGAGGGATTTGAGTTAAAGTGTGAGGAGTATAAGAGAGATTTGGAAGCTGAAAGTGTCAAAAATCAGATTAGAGAAAAGGAGATAAAAGATATACTCGACCAATATGAAGAGATGGGTAAAATCAAAGACACACTGTCACAAGAACACATTGCAGGGAAAGAACAGGAGATTTCCCTGTTGAGGCACACAAATCACACACAGCAAGTGGACCTGGAGGCCTTGAAAGAAAAATGTGAAGCATTAAAGAAGCAGTTTGAAGAGATGAAGAAGTACTATGAGGACAGAATAACTGAAATGCGTGTGAAAGATGCAGAGCGAGAACAAGTGCTGCAGAAGAGAGAAATGGAACTGCACCAGAAAGAGCAACTTTTGAGGCAAAATAGGCAAAAGCTAGAAAGAGACATGGACGATTTAAAGAAAAGGGAGGATGAAACCAACAGGAGAGAACAAGAGCTTAAAGAAAAAAAGCAAAGCCTGGATCAGAGAGAACAAGAAGTCAGGGATAAGGAGAAGAATGTGGAAAGTCAGTGGCAGCATAACAAGAGTTGCATGGAAGAACTGGAGAGAAGACAAAAAGATCTTACTGATACAGAACAAACAGTACAGCAACAGATCAAGATCAAATTTGAGGAGTGTGAGGCTAGGGAGAACCAGCTGGTAAACAAGGAAAAGGCACAAAAGGATCTGTGTGAAAAGCAAGAAAAGGAAACAGAACAAATCAAGCATGAGTTGAAAGTGAGAGAAAATAATCTAAAGACAATGGAGGAAGAGCTTGTGGTGAAACAACGTAATATTGTGGAAGAAATGAAAAGTTTAGAGAAACACAGAGAGAATGTGGAGCAAAATCTAAGCAAAAGAGAGCAACTACTAGAACAGATGACTGAGGTTAAAACACGAGAGCTGTCAAATGCTCTGCAGGAACTGGAGAATAACAAAAAGGATAATGAGAAACGGCAAGCAGAACTCACTCGTAAAGAATCTGAACTGGAACAACATTTAAATGAGCTTTGCGTAAAAGAACAGGGGATCTTGCAGAGAGAGCATGAGCTTACACTTAAAACCCGAGAGATCATGGAGAAATGTCAGAAGATAGAGGAAGAGGAAAGAGAGCTGTTGAACAAGCAGCAAGAACTAATAAATACTAGCAACGAGCTCGAAAGAAGAAACAATGAACTTACAGGCAAAGAAAAGGATTTAGACACAAAAGAACACCAGATTAACAAAAGGTATGAAGAGTGTGAGGCAGCAGAGAAGTTACTGGAAGGAAAGTGGGAAGCACAGAGAGATTTGTCTGAAAAGTTTGAAAAAGAAAGGGAAAATATCAGACATCAGCAGGAAGATAGAGAAAATGAGCTGAAGAATCTGGAGAAACAGCTTGCAGTCAGGCAACTTAATTTCATGGAAGAAATGGAAGCCTTCGAGAAACAAAGAGAAAACGTAGAAATCAGTTTACGCAAAAGAGAGCAACAATTAACAGAGTCAGAAAAAATGTGTGAGCTTAAAACTCAGAAACTTTCCAAAGCTCTGCAGGAACTTGAGAATAACAAACTTGAAGTAGTTCAATGCTTAAATGAAACTCAGGTGAAAGAAAATGAGTTGTTAGAGTGGGAGTATAACATTGCACTAAAATCCCAAAAACTAATGGACAAAAATCTGGAAAGTGAGACCTACAAACAAGATAACAAACAAAAGCAACACCAGAACACTTTGTCTGATAAATTGAGCATAGATTTTGAGACAGATAAACAAACATCAGGCAAACAAGAAGCACAGAAGGATTTATCAGAAAAGCTTGAAAGGGAGATAGAAAATGTCAGGCAGCAGCTAGAAGAGAAAGAAATAGAGAAGAAAATAGAAGACGAGCTTCTGGTCAAACAACTTAAACTTGAGATGGAAGTGGAAGAGTTGGAGAAACAGAGGGAAAATCTGAAAATAAGAGATATCAGTTTGAGCAAAAGAGAAGCTCAGTTAACTGAATCAGAACGGGTTTGTGATGGGAAAACACAAGAGCTATCAAAAGCTATGCAGGAATGTGACAATAACAGACAGGAGAATGAAAAATGGCAAGCAGAACTAACATGCAAGGAATATAGCCTCGTACATAAATTAAATGATCTACAGATAAAAGAACAAGAGCTGTTGCTCAGAGAACAGGCAATAGGACTCAAAACCTTAGTGTCAAGAGTAAAAAGTCACGAGACAGACACACATCAACCACCATCCCAAAGCAAGCAACCAAACTTGGCCGAGAAAAAATGGGAAAGCGAATTAGAAGACATTAAACAGGCTTTAGCAATAAGAGAGCAAGAGCTGACAATTACACAAGATAAGCTTCAGAAAAAGGAACAAAGTCTTAGGAGTACAGAAATATATTTGGAAAAGAAAGAGAAGATTATAGAGAAAAGAGAACAGGACATGCAAATCAACAAACAACAGCTCGACAGCATGGCCAGTGATCTCAAGGAAAAAGAAGATAACATACAGCAACTTAGGTGTTCTATAGAAATGAAACAACAAGAGTTAGATCATCTGAAGAAAGAGCTAATGAACAGAGAGCAGAGCATAACAACTCAGGAACAAAATTTAAGCAGCAGATATAAAGAACTAGAGAACAAGATAGTGAACCACACAGTATTGATACAGTCAAGAGAAAACGCTTTCAAGAAACAAGAGCAAGAGTTAAATGAATTGAAGGAAATGCTAGAAGTCAAGAGAAGAGATTTGGAGAGCTCTACAAATGAACTTCAGATACAGAAAGAGGAGCTTAACAATGTAAAACAAACTGTGATGATGAAAACAGAGGAGCTGGAAAAGTGGGAAAAATATCTGTACAATATTGAACTTAAAATGATCAACAAAAATCCCAGCTCTGGTTATAAACCATGGAGCCAAACAAAGGCATTTAACGGGAAACTGGAAAAAAGAAGCACATACAGCCAAAATATGCACCAAGAGGTCGGCATGGAGAGCAAATTTTGTGAAGTGGACCCCGCTGGAAAAGTTATCCTCATGAGTGAGGGCAACCATGATCAGAGTGTAGAAATGGTTTTGACATCTCAAACAATGAAGGATGAGCTTGAGAACACACAACTAGCTGGTCTTTGTAGAAGTAAAAGAGCACTAGAGATCATGACAGAAGTGGAAATAAAGTCAAGCTTGTGGGAAGAAGAGAATACTGCAGAGGAGGAAGATGTTGAGGAATTCTTTGAACCCGTCAAGTCTGATTGCCTACGAACTGAAAAGTCATACTGCCCGGTCTCTGAGCTTAGGGTGGTGCTGTTGGGGGAGATGTGGTCATCTCGAAATTCGGGAACATGCACCATCCTGGGACAAGATCCAGAACCAGGCAACCCCTGGAGGGGAAGCATATCGGGAAAGCCTCTCGTGATCGTGGAGCCCCAAGGGATAAAATGGCGATCTGGGAGAGATGGACACATAATTTCTCAGAAGGAGTTGATGAATTACATGTCGCTGTGCAGCCCCGGCCCTCATGCTTTCATTCTTCTAATTCCTGCTTTCCTGACTTTCACAGGCCAGTACAAGAGAGCAGTGGAGCGTACTATGGCCATTTTGGGCGAAGTTGCATGGGGGCATACCATTGTTCTGTTTACCTGGGGCGAGGCTCTCGGAGAAAGCATTCAACAGCACATCAAGAGAAGCAGCGATTTGCAATGGCTGGTGAAAAAATGTGGCGACAGATACCATTTGCTGGATAATAGACACAGGGAAGCACATGTGGTAGAGCTCCTGGAGAAGGTTAATGAAATGGTGTCAGAAAACAATGGGCATTATTACCATGCAAAATAATTAAGAGATGACAATAGTAGATTTATACTGTATCTATTTTATTAACAGAATGTTGGTTTTAATTAATATGATTGTTACATATTTCTATAAATAAAAATAAATAAATAAATTACATGATTTCAATTTTTACTTATAAGTGATGTCATCTATTTAATGGTTTACTCCTTCCTAGTAGAAAATGATCAATTGAAAATGAAGAAACGCTTACGTTTTGGGTCATTTTGAGCAGACTCATTTTGGTCTATAAAATGGCCTGCTTTTGGCCTTTCTGGAAGAGAACTACATTTTTGCTCATGATGGCGTTCCATATTAAAGTCCTGAGCTAACGCCAATGTTTACATAACAAATAATGTAATTAATGGCTTTTTACGCAGTTGCTTCAGTTTTTGTGCACGGAATTACTCAGAAATAATTTCACACACAGAGGAGGGAATATAATGTCCGGTAAGTTCAAAGTCTTGTTATTCTGATGTGTGTATGGGGTTTCTGTAAGTTAAAGGGATTCTGAATTATTGAAACACTAATTAATAAACAAAATGCCCGCGTCGATCTCAAAGAATTTTAATAGTAATATTCTTAAAGTTGCGGTCTCGACTGGTCTCGAAATAAAATCCTGAGTCCTCTGTCCGAGTCCATGACAAGATCGAGTACAAATACGGCAGAGTCCGAGACAAGACCGAGACTTTAAAAAAGAACCGAGATCGGACTCAAGTAGTAGAAACCTTAGCTCCTAGTCCCTATTTTTTATTTTAAACAATAATACAAGAAAAAGTAGAAATGAGATGTATTATTTCACATCAAAACAAACTAGGTAGCCAAAAAGTAGAAGTTAAGAAGAAGGAGAAGGCAGAGAAGAAGAAATATCTACAACATAGAATGAAATGAAATAGGATTGTCTCCTTTGTTTTGCCTCTTGTATTTATGGAGTTTAAAATGACCAGCAGTCTGATGCTTCTGCGCTAAGAAATACTGCTGTAGCTCTTTTGAAGATTAAACAACTGCAAATATTTTTTATTACACTGACACAAGAGATTGCAGGTTCTTCCATCTTAGAGGTAACAAGTGAGGATTTGTAACGCAAGTACATCTGTTCCTTTAATGCAATTTCAATTTGATTAAATTACATTTAATTTACATTTAAATTCTCTATGTGAGCAAAAGTCCAATCCATGTTTAATTTTAACCTTGACGCACTGCATTCTCTGATGCCTCAAAATATTCCCCCATACCACATGCAAGGTAATATTAATGAAAGCAGAAAAAGCAAACCTATTACAGGCTGACATACCTCATAAAAGCGTATTCCACATTTCCATGGCACATGTTATTCAGTGAAGCTGATTTCTTCCAGGAGGGTGGAACGTGTGCCGTTACTTTAGTCAGAACATTTACCATTTACCAAAGCTGTACATAACTTATTGCACACAGCCACAGTTCTGGAAAGGTTAATGGAAAGAATTATCACCCAACCAAGACAACATCTATTTTTTAAGTTTTTATTATTCCTTCATTTCTTTCAATTAGACCCCATGCGAACTGCAATATCTACTCTGAATAAAGTACCACATTATAAAGACCTTTCAGATCTTTTCTCGGTCAAAAAGTAATGTGTGCTGTAGCTAAAAAACAGATGAATGTAGGCTATATATTGAAAATGGAAACTTTAGTTTTGAAGAAAATACAGCCTAATATTCAGAAAAATGTCACAAAGACTTTGGAAATATTTTGAAAAGAACATTATTATAGGCTACTTACAGCTTGAACAATAAAATGTTCTGGCAAATTTTGTAAGGGCATGCTTTGCTTATCTTGACCCACAAGAGGCTGCAAAATGAAATGCTTGTCCTGCTTTCAAAATATTTGATTGAATTAATCAGTTAATTAGCTAAAACATGTTATCCATGAGCAAGAAAATGAAAAACTATGCGAATTCATGGTGTGTTAACAGCAACACATTTCAGTCAGTCCTATGGGCAAGATTGTGTGCGCTGAAGCCTTAGTAATGCTGGTGCTTGGTGACATCTGTTGGCGACAGTTTGGTATCTACTCAATTTTTACATGCAGTCATCAACAAATCACTTCTGAGGGAATATAATATAATTAAGTTGTGTTTGTCATCAAGCTTATTGGGAACTTTCTAGATGGTGTGTGAATTCCACTTTGCAAAGCTTCACTGCTGCAGAGGTGTTTTAAACTGGGCGTGAGTCGCAACAGATGGTCTGGACATTTATGATCTTAAATGGATCCTGGATTACTTAAATGAAAATATATGTTACACACATCTATCAATGTCTGTAATGTTTGCTGTTTGTATTTTTAAGATCAGAGAGAAAAAATAGCAAAAACCTTGCATTTGTGACTAATTTATATTTCTTATTTAAATTCCATGTCAAAAAGCAAGTCTTAAAGGTCTGTTTGTAGACTTAACAGTTAAAGGGTCACATCATAAAAATGCTACTGTGACTAATATTTATGAAAATTATTTGGCACAGTTAAGTTTAATATTCCATATGTGTTGCCTTGACAAGAGCCGACTGAAGAGTATGACAGCAGAATCTGCAGTTGTGCAGCTGCGAAGTGTCTCATCATTTACAGTTTTGAAACTAGCATATCAAATATAATTTCACCATCTGCAGTCAAACACAGTAACTTTCATAATTAGAGACAATAAGAGTCTGCTACTGGGAACACATTTGTTCATACTGAGCTGCTGGCCTTTAAATCTCTAGCATGAGATTTTCTAAATAGGAAACTTTACCGTGGCATCAGGAAGAGGTGAAATATTGTATAAATAATGACTGTTGCAATGATGTGTAATTTAAATCTGCAGTTTGAGTGCAAAGTTGTGAATGGTTTTGAAAGGAGACATTGCACAATTTGTGTGTTAAAGCAAAAGAAATCACTAAACTATAAGCAAGTGGGTCCCGAGGACATAAAAAACCCAGCAAGATTAGCAGAATCATTGTAATGCCTTAATTAATTTCTGAAGTTGGAGGAACTTCAGGAAAACATCTTTCAAATAAGATTTAGTGTTCATCGTTTTCAAAAGCAACCACTTGGTTAGGACTCATCTCTAAGGCATAAACCACATTAAATCATCCCAATTTAACTGGGCCACTTAGTGGCTTTTTTTTTTAAAGGACTTGCTATTAGTCGTATGGTCAAGTGGTCTCTTGCTGGGCATCTGCTGTTCTGCTGACAGGTAAATTATGATTCTGAATACAGGGCTCTGTTTCTTTTTGAAAGAGAGACCCATTCCATCTCAGAAACTGACTTTGAAAATAGAATTCTCTTTCAATGGCCACACAGACGAGTTCAACAAGAAGCGAGATGCTCATATGTAATCAGCGGTAATTGTGGCCCAAGGCTGTCGCATGCGAGCCAGTTATCTCTCTACCTTACCATTACACCAGGCAGGCTGTCAACTCAAACTGCCCGAGCACAGGGAAGTGCCTCTCTCTACCATTTATTTTTCACCACGATGTTTGCACCTCCCAGCAGGGGGACTATTCTGATGTCTGAAAAGAAAAAAAAACACTTATCATTCATGCAATAAAATAAGTAGTATTTTCTTTCTCTTTCAAAGTCCACATTGTTAGATTTAGGGCAAACACATCATTTAGGTGAATGTAACGTGCAATCTAATAGAAAATTTGCTTTCAGTGCCCGAGTGCATTAGCCTAGTCCATTAAATTGTCCATTAAGCTAACTATTATTTTGATTTAGTATCTGTTCATTTATTGTAAATTAGCCTTTTAAGGTAATGCTCATGCACAGGCAACATCATTTCAGTCTCAAAACTTTTTAAATCCCTTTGATTACATCAGGCGAATTATGGACAACATTTGGTTAAATGCAAGATGTGCATTTCATCACCATAATTCATAGATCATGCCTCTCATGGCTGATAATGGATAATAAATGCACTTGAGAACTTTGTCCTATTTCGCAGCCTTTAATTTGTCAGCCTTTCACCATAATGTCATTATTATTCAAGAGGATTTTAAAAAACCCGACAGTTTCAAAAGAACGTACATTATTTCACAGTGCATACTGATCATGTTTTCATTTCTAAATAATTATTTTTTGTTCATTGATTTGAATCAATTTGAATAAATCCCCTTTTAAAACTGGTCTTTGATCACAAGCGAATAATACAGTAGTGATGTAAAGTATAAATATAACAGTTTCACACCCAGACCATGTCAGTCATCCCAAGGGCTCACCCCCGAGATGCCCTTTTGTATGAGCCTTTCTAATTTGTTGCTTCTTTTGGCTTTGAAAAACTTTGAATGCTGGCTGTGACAGCACTCGCCTTAGAAAGGTCAAACAGATCTCTCTGAGGGTGGACATATTAAATCTGATGGACCATGAGTAGTCACACTCTGGGTAGAAGCTGCACTTTTAAACTGATCCAGGATCACCTCCTGCCACCTATGTCCTGACCTTAAGCATATCAGAGAAACCACACAGCTGATGTCAGATCAGCAGGAAAGGGCAGCTCCCTCCTCCACCCCTCATTGCACTGGCCTTGCATCTGAAGCAGGTAATTCACATTGTTGAAGGAATGCCACAGCATGCAGACCATGAAGCAAGTATAACCTGTGTACTTTTGCAGGTCATGAAGTTTATCCTTTTAAAATGGCCTATGGATTTTGGTACTGTAAGTATCCAAAGGCCAATCTTAGGGAACACACAGGGGAATCCACAAAATGCTACTTCATACATGGGCATGTGTGCAAACACTAGATTTCTTTGAATAACGAGAATGTTGTCAAACATGATGTGTGTATTTAGTTATCTCTTACTGCTGCTATATGTAAATCAGTCCATATATTTTTATATTCTGAGTTGGAGCCACAACATCATTGCCCAGAGATTTTTTTGAATGTTCTGTGTGATTTTATTAATCATGTCATTTGCATGTCCCAACAAAAATGACATGTTTTTAAAAATAAATAAAATAATGCATTGTCTTTACATGAGCTATTTGTGTTCATCTAATATGGTGTAACACTACTAATAATTATGTGTCTTAGTATTTAATGATATATTATCTTAATTTTCATTTTTTAATATATTGCAACAATTAGCAACATTATCATACAAGAATTCAAGACACATTCCATGAACTGTAAATGCATACATTTACATTTACATTTTGCAGATTCTCTTTCCTGCAGTAAGTAAGAATTTCCTGATTGCACAGACAGTGTCCTTGTGTGACAAAGTTAAATGCCTTATTTGTAATGGCTGCATTGCGGTGTTGATATTGTAGTGCTATATTGACAAAGGGAATACTGTCACAAAAACTGTCAATATCTCACAGTGTCAGTACAGAATAATAGATATAGATACAGACCATATCCACCCAGCCCAAAAGCTTAAATTTGGCAAATTAATGTAAATTTCGCAAATGCAGAAATGTATTAATTATTGCATTTGCAATAAATAATCATTACTGTTAAACTGGCAGGTTGTTACAATTGTCAATGACTTCATTTCCAAGGAGCATAGCTGGTTTGATAGTTATCTAGTAGCCCAGCTTGTTCCATTTTAAATAGCTTGCCTAGCGCTGAAGATCAGTTCAAAAAAAGCAATATCTGCCAGGCAATAACTAGATGCCATTTCTAAAACTGCCTCCAACGATAGCTGCCCCCTAAGAAACCGGGCGGGTGTGGTGGACCATATCCAGATTGTGGAATATACCTAATGAGACACACCCTCCAGGGCTGCAGTGCCCCCTCATTGGCTGGGAGGAGACTGGAGGAGGAGGGGGGCCTCATCATGTGTTCTAGCAACTGTCACACAGAATTGCATTTCAAAAAGTGATATCTATGCCTTGGAGACTCTTATCTTCTTACAGCCACTGGAGTGATAGGGCTTTAGATCAGCTCTGGCGTTACTTTGTAAAGCAAGCGAGAGCTAGTTTATTTTTCCTACTGAATGATTAAGAAACAGACAAGATGTCTATAGTTATGCTGGACTGTTTGTAATTGAATTGTTTCAAATGGCAATTACTCACAGTGCACAGCGGAGGGCGCTTGTGAAGCACTATCCATATTGAGTTTCTAGTGAATTCAGAAATACAGCGGTAAAAGTGAGGTTACATTGTAGTTTCCGACACTTTCCAAGTGTGCCAAGACTAAACAGCATTTTCATGACAGACATTAATATTTAAACATTATGTGATGAGACATACTGATACCTCTGACACTAACATATACCCCAATGTGAGCTTAATTCATCAGCTCCTGCATGCTGAGGAAAGTGAGACTTTCAAGAAACATTTAATACGTCTGTGTCTGTGAAGACATTTGTGATTAAAATGATTTGTTTTTGCTGCATGCAACAATGTGCATATCAGTATTCGGGGCAAATGGTCTTTAATCAAGATGATTTAGAAAACACAAAGAAATGTAGACCTGAGCATCAGACCATGAAAACTTTCTTAATTTCTTAAATAAAGCATGAACAGGCTATTAATGAACACAGGCACCCACAGCCATAATGTCCTCAATGTCCTCAATTTAATTTGTGAATTGTTGCTAATACTCTTGCTTTCACCTCATCATTACTTTACTATGACTCACAAAGATGCTTATTTGTTGCTGAAATATTTATCAGTTCATTTTTAGCAGTTCCAAAAATGAGGCTTTGTTGGGTACAGATTTATTCCCCTAATTAATCGAAATGGATCAAACAGGCTTGTCCCCATAGGTTTTAAAGGGGTGAAAAGTTCAATGATGTCTAGCGCCCTCTTTTGGAACTAAGCAGCACTGAACTTTAGTGGAGAAGTAACTCCATTCACTGCTATTATGAACTTATAGCATTTCAAGGCAACAAGTAAAATGCAGTTAATCCATTTCAGAGCCAAGCACATCTATCATAGATGGAACTGTTTTTATATTTTATAATTTACTCAGCATCCCAAATATTAGTTATACTTGAGACAACAGTCGTTTCCATAATTTACATGAATCAAATTTCAATCAATACTGTTTTTAGTTTGGAAAACTAGTGTCTAGCACTGTCTGACACCTGTCCCTGTTCCTACTAAAACAGTCTTTCTTTAGGCAAGAGATGAAAATCTGAAGTAACAGGAGGGAAAGCTGATCCATTATGGTTTTATCTCGATTACCTCAATGAAAAATGTATGGTGAAGTAAAAAGGGTGATGAAGAAAGCTCAGTGTTCGGTAAAGATTGATCATGTATATATAATGAAGCTTTGCTTGAAAGGTTGTCTTGGCTGCTGCTTTTGGGTCGAGTTTTTAGGGCTGTGTGTGTTTTTCTGTTTGCATCAGAGAGAGGAAAGATGCATATAGTTACATTTCACTTAACACATCAATGTCTTTATACAGGTTGTACATACTTGTTGTTTGATGTGAAGCAGTGGAGAAGAGAACAGCTAGATCCTTGTAGACAAGTCACACTGTGTTCCTGCCCAGCAGTCTTTGTGCTTTAGCTCATGCCTTTGCTCCAGGCTTGACTCAAATGGACCAGAACAATACGTCTCCACTCTTCTGAAAGACAATGTGTGTGAGGTCTGTATCATGACATGACGACTATTTATCAGTGGAGTGACATAATGTCTGCAGCAGGCAGAATCTTTGGGGGGTTAACAGCAAAAGACAAACACTAAGAAATATGGTGGGCTTAAGACACGCTGAAACGCTGAGACAGTCAACCTGTAACTAAAAGAGACAGAAAAACTGAGAAACAGTCATAGAGAGAGTGATTTTGGCAAGAGAAGACAGCTCGAACGCTGTCGAACGATCTTTTAGGTTCTGTGGTGGCCGCTTACAGCAAAGCTCTGAGCCCGTCTGCTTGGATTGTGTTTGTTTTGACGTATCAGTGGCAGGGCTTTCGCTAGTACCGGCTGGGCAGGTCAGCTCAGACCAGAACAGGAAAATGGCTTTTGGCAGAACCTTCTCCACAGAGGATTTTACGACTGATTTTGGAGCACATTTTCATTTTGAGAATTAACTAATCACATACAAACAGAGAATCCAGCCAAGTCAAGCAGAGTCAGTGTTACACATAAACTATTACATTAAAAATAGCTGTAACCAAAACTTAATTTCTGCTATTAAGTCTATATGCAACTAATATAATTTTAAAAAGGAATATACAATATACGAATCTTTAATTAATCCCAAAAACAGGCCACAGAAAAGCTGACCAGAATATGTCTGTATCAATAATATCATATCACAAGATGCTTTTGTAAGTCAAAACTGAGGGAAAAAATGTTACTAAGTGAACAATAAAAACAACTGTTAAAAGACTGTAGAAGCACAAAGAAAACATGCGATTTTCCATCTGGGGGTCACAAGTTCATGTCACATCCAGTGCAGCTCAACATCTGCTGCTGTTGTCATGGTGACTCACTGGTAGAGCATGACTGCCTCCCAAATTCTGCACCACCACACTAAATAGTAAGCCAAAAGTGTATAATTAAAATCAAAGTTCTAAATGTTGCATTACCTTACCAAGTATCATACTAATAATGTTATGTGTCAAATCAAACACAAGCATACCAACAGGGTGCCAAGAAGTCAAAAGTTTCTTGCCAGTCCACAAGCTATCGCAGTAAATAGTTGGCAAACAGCTACCTTAAAATGCAATGACTATGTACATATGCTTTAGATTAACACGTAAAGACATTGAATCGCATTTAAAACACATTTTGCATAGCACTGAAAACAATCACTTGCTGTCAACAATTATTTCTATTTAAGACGTCACCATGAAGGTTCAATGTTGGAGGGCTTTCTTCATTTTTCTATTCTTTCTCTCTCATAAATACTTGGGCTCAAGTCAAAACTTATTCATGCCCTTTTAGTTAAGCTGAGATACTTATATCATTAAAGAGCATAGTTCAAATCATTTATAGAACAAGTTAAATGTCTTAAAATATATGTCTCTGGTGGAATATCTTTAAATTATGCTGCCAATAATTTGAGAAACACTGGGCGAGAAACATTTCTGGTCTTTTAATATCAATAAATAGCGTATTGTTAGCAAATCATTTAAAGTATTCAGTACTGCCATGTCCTTGACGACTGAGAGCCTACACAGACAGCATATCAACAGCAACAAACTCTCTTTAACTAGTTAACGACTCTTTAAGGACTATAGCTTTCTAAAATCATTTTCTCCAATTACATTATTTTCTTAAACAGTTTGAAACTGAATTAATATTTTTCATTTTGTCGAAGACACAGACAACACATGCTCCACTAGCGAACCGACTCGTATATTCATGATAAGCTGTGATACTATTTAGTATGCTAGTGAGAGATTTGGCCTCGGCTTCGTACATTTCACCAAGGTGTGTTTTGGTGTGGCAGTTTTAACGCGTTTTTGAGGACCTAATTGGTCTTGAAAAGACAGATAGTTGACAGTTGTCATATTTTGTGGCTTTGTGGGGACAATTGCAGCTATGCATTAATAGAAAATATGTTTTGTTTAAAAAAAGAATAAAATAGTGAACCGTTTGACTACTAATATGGGAGTAAGGGTTATGGTGTAGCTCCAGTATTATTACATCGAATAATTATGGGAGCCACTTGATGTACCTCACAAACATCAAACAAGTGTGTGTGTGTGTGTGTGTGTGCATGTGAGTGTGTGTGTGTGTGCGCGCGCGCACGTGAGACAGTGTTGTTGCAACTGCTTTGTCTCATTCATACCTCTGTCAGATAATGTTGAGCAGCTGCTGTTTCCCAGCAAAATCCCATCGCCAAGTAGTGATGCGTATTGACGGCTAAGACCATTTAGTTTCAGTAAACTGGACTATTTGATAACAAGCATGGACAATAAATATAAATAATAACAAATGGACTACTGGGAATATATTGGATGGATCAGTTAAAAGAAAAGAGGGTCTGTTTCAATGCAGCTGAAGCATAAATAATGGTTGTGCTCTTAGACTGCAAGCTAAATGGAGGATGAAGCGATTCGATATGTTTTATGCTCTCTGATTTCCACTTCAGTAGGTGTAAATATTTTTGGCAAACAGCAAAAAGGTTAATTGAGGAAAATGCATCCCCTGTGAACTTCGCATGATCTAATTAGACTGTGTGACTCGAACAGCCTCTACCTTACCTCGGATTAATTTCTGGGCAACAGCCAATGGCAGTTTTACAGGAAAATAATGATGTCCACTCAAAAAATCACTCTCTTCCCAAACAGATTAGGAAGACGGCAATTTACTGACTGTATTTTGGCATTTGGCCACGCATTTTGGGCTTACTCATAATGTTATCATATAGGTTATAGCCTAATTAATATGTACAAAGTATGACACACAATCATTGAATGTATATGCACTTAATTATACAAATAGATATGGGAACGTGGTCATGAGTATTGATGAAGTTTACTATTATGCAAAACATTAGGGAGCATGATAACTGTGGTGTCACATCTGAGTGAAATGGCAACATTTAGGTTATATGAAGTAACGCAGCCTATGTATATATTAAGAAATCAAATAAAATACGTTTAATTATCAAAACAATTTTGTAATTCTTTAAGAAATCAAGGGAAAATACATTGAATTATCAAAACAATTTTGAACTTATTTGGTTAAATTCAACAAAAATAGGGGCAAAAGTCATTCAAGAAATAAAAACGCGAAGGTAGCACCTTTGTTTTTTTTTTTTTGTTTTTTTTAAATCATTCCTATTGCGGGCGTCAAAAAAATCTAGGACATGAATTATGAATAATTCATGAGATCGTACAAAAGAGAAAAGAGAAAGCAAAAATGATTAGACGTGCAGACGGCTGGACGCAGCTTTCCGCCAGACTTCAGCGCGCCCCTGAAGAATCTGGTCAATAGCGCTACCGGGCGAGCACGGAGCCGGACTGGAAGCAGGTAACATTCCTCAAAATTATAGAAATGTCTAAGAATTTTAAGTTTAAATAACTTTTAAACTTGTATGTTATTTGAGTCCATTTTATTTGTGGATGTCTATTTTAAATAGAACTTTACAGAACTCTAGAAATTTTTAGAACGCTAATAGTTTTAAGTTTTTTAGCACTGCATGCCAGTTTTTCTTTGTTTCAGTCCAATTTTAATCATACGTTTTCTTGGTCCATTTTCAAAAAGTAATTAACTTTGTTATATTTAATTACATTCACTAATGTAATATAATATTATTTTGTGTACCATTTTAACTGCACGACGTTTCAATCTGCAGAAAATTAACATGTTTGTTTTCTTTAGAATCCGTCCAGCCAGGAACAGGATATGATTTAGGACCGCGCGCGTGCAGCAGCCCCGTCTCCCCGCGCGCGGTGCATTCACAGTTCACGGGCCGCGTGATGCTAACTCGACGCGACGGGAAAACCTTTACCGAAACAAACGGGAGTATAGTATCAGGGAAGGCTGACCGAGCCGTGAACCGCGGCCCTAACACGGAGCAAATTAACATCAACGAAAATAGCACCGCGTTTTTCAGATCGCTTATGTGCCAGGCAGCAAATGCAGCCCCGTGGTGTCAGAGCCCCTTAGCGCGAGGATGCATAGCAAAGTGGCCCGGTCGGGACCGCGGACCGGGGCAAAACGGATCAGAACCGGCCAATATTAATGCCCTAAATGACCTTGACCTCGTGAAAATATAAACGTATCGAATGCTGGAGTTAAAGCCCCTCAGCACGGCTACCGTGTCGGGCTTGAAACCCTTGTGCAAATCCTAATGACCATAACGCTCACAAAAAGACGTAAAAGAGAGATCGGATTTTTACTGGCCATATCATAGACCGTATCTGTGCTCTTCATCTATGTAGATAGGTACAATTATAGAAGGGCAAACAAGCTCTAACAGCCCTGCATGACCATTTAAAATCCACTAGTGTCTGGCTTCGCAGGACATTTCTGGTTAAGAGTTGTCACAGGAACATCAGTTCATTCTTATATAAAGCCAAAACACAGTTTAATCTTTTATGAGAATGAGAAGGTGCCTGCAGCCCATTATGAACAGACTTTAATGGGCTTTTTAATTTATGCATGCTATCTACTAATTAATCAATTATTTCTGCTTCCACAGGCCTGTGCTTGTGTCTGGCTGTATTAAAATAAGTGTATGTCTGTATACTACAAACAGTTCAGGCCTTTTAGTGTCTTTATGGGTGTTAAAGCATGCTGCAATTGACCCCGCTGTTGTTTATTTTAAATGCAGTCACCCTACTACATACTCATGCTGCTCAAAACTACATTTAAAAAATAAACTTAGACCTACTAATGAATCTTTAACAACTTTGATTATGTATCACATAAGATATTTTTGCAAAAGTGAAACAGTTCAAAATGATCTCCCATTGTTCAGGAATTGTTGCAGCATAATTTGGCTAAGTACATCAGAGATGATAAGTGCATATGAGGAAAATGCACTGGACAAGTGTAACTCAGGTCATTGAAATGGAGGTGGGCACCACTTGAGTCTTGCTTTTAAAGAAGGGGAGCACTATGTAAAGTGGAAGAAAAGTACAGCTTCAACAGTGCTGATATGATAGCAGGGGTGCACTTTACCACTCTAGTGAGCCGAGAGCAACTGTAAGAGAGAATGCAGGCCGCTGGAAAATAGTGAAATAGACAGATGGAGAGAGAGACAGACTTGGCTCTCAAGCTGGTACAATGTGTGGAGGAACATACATAAGGAAGGGTAAAAAAGAGCAGAAAGAGGAAAGGAAAGTTTTTTTAAAGCAAGTGCTGACTTTAGCCATGGAGGTGAGATGTCAGTTTGTGTCAGAATGTGTATGTGGTGTATGAGGGTAGAACGTGAGCTACCTCCTACTGCAATAGATAGACATCTGTAGACACTCAGCTCTTACTTCCCTTGAAGGTACAACAGACCTTCTGTCCTCACAGGTTCACAAACTTTCAGCATTAATAAATACATACACGTAAATATGTACAAACCCCTGGGACATACTGTATCTGCATTGGATTGCAAGCTCTTAAAACTGTCAGTACTTTACTTAAGAAGTGGCTTTATCTTTCCATCTAAAAAGATCCGTTTTCCCAAAAATAAATCTGTATGCAACACATTTTCTGCAGGCACAGAATTGTTTGCAGTTAATTATTTAGATTATGTTACATTAAGGCTGAACTATTTTGTTCTGAATTTTCCCATAAGGCTTAGTTAAGGTGTCACTATTATACAGTTGTTGGGTTGTGACATCACAGCCTGTGGCCGTATGAGGTGCCAAAACTTGGAGCTCTGTCTCCATGGCTACATCTCTCGGGCATTTAATGAACTTATCAGCGGGTGGTGATGAAACCTTAAGGACACTTGGCCCCTTTTACTGCCCTGACAAGTTCTTGCAAGATTAGAAATGCATAATTACCCTCTTCCCACCAAGCAGTAGCTGGTGGCAAGAAATGCTTGTCTTGTGTCCATATTATCATGAACTGATGTATGTTTTGTTTTTAATCAAACTGTATATTTATTGTGTTGTATATGCAATATACAAGTGTCCCTGTGTATGGCAGGCGGAGACAAAGTATTTGTGAGTACATAAGCATTACTTCCATATCTTAGCTTCCTATGACAGATTGACTTTAATTGATTTTTTTTCCAAGCCAATGCATGTTTCAAAAATTAGTCAGCCTTAATATCATTTCACATTACCCATCAAACATCTAAACACAGACACAATAGCACATACAGGGTAGTATCATTATAGAACTCACAATGTAACAATGCTTTACATAACTCAAAATAACAGAATAAGTGGAACAAAATAAGGAAATGCTTAAAAGAATATTGCTATGAAAATATTGTTGATTTTTGCAGGTTACAGCAAAGCAAGCTGGAGGGTTTTTATATGCAAGTTTCAGAGCCTTTAGACATCTTTGCCAAACTCAAGGTCAAATGTGTTGGATGAGAAAGAAAGAGTGGGAGAGGGAAGGGTGGAAGTGTTGAAATAGTGAGTGAGAGAGATTGCACTTAAAATCTTTCTTGTGGGCTTCCCATTTTAAGCTGTTGTCTGAGAATTTCTCCTAGAATGCTTTCACGCTTCCGCCATGTTGCTCAGATTAACACCTCCCTGAAGAGCCCGTTACCTGGCTGACACACCGGTTGCTTTAACAAAGGGGACTCATAGCATGGCCCTGCAAAACAGTATTAGACAGAATACATGATCATGATACAAGCAGTTGTACATATTACATATTTCTGTTTTAGTAAGGAATGAGGTAGATCACAATGGCATTAATGTAATTAATCTAATATATGTTTACTGTTCTTATTATTTGCTGTGATAAAGCCTAATACATTATGTACATATGCCAATTGATGGCCCATGCCATACAGAAGTACAATAACGAAGGCAAATGCCAAGTGAGTTCATTGTTGCCAGATAAAATCATGATCTAATGTCTACAGGAGGCACCCCATTGCTTCTTCTTATTATTCTCCACCTATTAGAGTCTGCCAGTTTCCCCCGACCAATCAGGTCCTCTGCTGACCCCAACTCTGTGCACATTTTCCATTCTGTAGGGGAGGAGGGTTGATTTGCACCCCCTGTGCCACTTTACAGACCATCCCAGTCTAATAAAGGACATAGACACTGTGGGGGTTGGGCTCTGAAACAGTTTATGAAAGACAGTCCAACACTGTGGCATGCCACATAGCGTACCATGTTATATCACTCAAATTGATGGTGCTGTTGGTTCTGGGCATATGTATGTGCTATCTTTTTTAAATGATTTA
This sequence comes from Distichodus sexfasciatus, assembly GCA_032718565.1. Taxonomy (NCBI): domain Eukaryota; kingdom Metazoa; phylum Chordata; class Actinopteri; order Characiformes; family Distichodontidae; genus Distichodus; species Distichodus sexfasciatus. Next base: position 491,856 of record JAVGVS010000270.1, read on the forward strand.
TATAATATATAAATATACAGATTTGAAATTGTCTTATGCCAGCACCCAGAGCAGTATTTCATCCACCACTATACAATTTAGTGGAAACCCTAACTGTAAACTGAATCCTGTAAATCCTATCGACCTCTGACTGACCCTGGTGCAGTCTCTATGACCTCAGCAGTCTCACACACTTCTCACTCACACTTCCCCCATGCTGTCAGTGTTAGCACTCCTAAAGCTGATTGTCTCTGGCGGTGGGATCGCGGTAATCCATGGTTGCTAGAGTGTGTTTGGAGAAGCCCCATGTGTGATCCATGTAACCACAGATGTTTTAATCCGCTTCATGATAACTCATGGTTATCATAAATGGATGAAATGTAGACCATATGCCTCATCATATTTGGAAAGACATCATACCCAGTCACTGGTAATTTATGCTACTTTAACATACAGACAGAAGAACGTATGACCTGCATCTCTCTCTAAAGAAAGAAAACACATGACCCAAGACAGTAGGAATACACTACCCAAATCTCACAAATCCTAACTGATAAATCTACTAGTTATTTCAAATACCTGTACTTTCTCCTCCGAAATTTACTTGCACTGATATATTTTGACATTGTTTCACTAAATACATATGACTATCAGAGAAGTGTATTCAATCTTTGGGGCTCATATTCCTGGAACTACTGTCAAGCCTTTAAGCGAGGCCCATAATCCCATTTTTCTACAGGGATACTGTCTATGTAATAAGGAAAAAAGTTACTCTGGATGGTCTTCAAAATGGTTTAAACGTAAATTATGGGCCACAAGAAAGGGTCAGAAAGTGGGGCTGACTTCACTGAGACAGTGGCCATTAGTTTACATTACTCACCTGAGTAATGTAGATATTTACTGTCTAATATCTAGAACGGTTGATCATTATATTTCCATTATGAAATTCAAAATGACGGTCCAATGGTAAAAGTTTTGATTAAGACAAAAACATGAACTAGTTTTAGGTATCATGCATAAAACCTGTACAAGTATAACAAACAAAGGCGAACAATGACAGTGTCTCCATAGGGAATATTACAGATGGAGAAAAATGGAGAAACAGATGGAATGTTTGTCCTGTCTTATGAAAGAAGCACATCAAAGATGTATATCAGCCACAGGATGCACTGAGTAAAAAGGAGGTCACAACCTCACTCACTTTTGTCATCACATGCAAAATTCATTAACAAAAACACAAATCAGTGAGACCTCCACGAGAACATAATACTAATGACTGTGTTCTGGAGGTCAGAATTTGCCAGACTTTAACAGAAATGAATTCAATGGAAAATAAACCGTTTCTGGTACTGTGTAGATTGTAGGAACCATCATGTTATGCTTCTGAAAACAGCATGCTTAACTCATGGATCCAGTGTAATAAAGATGGTAAGTCAAAAATTGTCACTATACCTATCTACCCATCGACCAGATTCGCTTTCTCTCCCATACTACTCTTCTCCTACTATACTCCCTCCACCCTTCTCATACAGTGCAGTGTGTGTGTGTGTGAGGTCATGGTCCGGTCACTGCACTCAGCCGGGTCGCTTTGTGACTCTGAGCTGCAGAATGTGCCAGGGTGCATTAATGCAGGGTTGAGGGGAGAGAGAGGAAGAGAAAGGAGAAGGAGAGAGAGAGGGAGCCAGAGAGAAGGAGAGTATATAAGAGAGAAACTGAGAACAGAAAAAGGTGTGTGTAAATGAAGGGAAAGAGGGAATGAAAGAAAATTGTGAGAAAAAGGGACAAACTGAAAAAGACGGTAGAGAGTTAAAAGGAAAGGAGATGGGGAGAGGACGAGGACATCAGCGCACTTACAGTAACACAGCTCAGGAGTCCCCGGGGCCTGAGGTCCTCACGAGGTGCTCATCAAATATGAAGGAGATGTGAGAATTGTACGTCTCTTCTGCTCGCTCTCTCTCAAGTTCAAAGAACAGTCATCCTTTGACCATGAATGGGGTTTGCCATTAAAACTGAGAATATTTTGCTGTCAGAGCTTTCTGCATCTGTCTGCTTAGGCTGAACAGAGCATGTGTCAGCAAAAAAGATGCTGGTTCTAAATGGGGATGAGTGCATGCAGATTGAAAATGTGGCTGGAGGAGGGAGAGACAGAAACAGTGGGAAAACCATAGGCATATTTAGCCTTTGTCATGTTTTTGTATTGAATGTGAGTTTCTGACTGGTCTCTCTCTCTTGCAGACTGTCTGGTGTTCCATCGCCACCCACATGCCCCTCATTGGTCCCTTACTCATCCAATGGAAAGACTGCAGCAACCATGAGACACAGCCATGAGCTCATTGTCATGCATGCCCTGAGCAGGTTCCACAAATCATTGTCCACTTCATTTGTAATCTTTCATTTTCATGTTCCACATTTGAATCCTCTCTGATGTTTGACCCAAGGTCAGTTTAATGTTCCTTTGGACTAAAAGTGCTGAAATCAGGCCATTGATAAAAACATCACAGTTGGGTGTGAAACTTGTATATCAAGGCCACTTATTTGAGGAGGTTGTAATAAACACAGTAATGTGATAAATAACCCTCTGAATAAGCAGACTGAAGAAGTTATACAATATGTTTTAAATACAATACCCACAACATTAAAATATGGTTTAGGTTCACTTCATGCTGTCTAACGAATTCTGAATGTGTCCTGAGGTATCTGGCAACAATGACATTAGCATCATTAGGTCCTTGAAGTTCTATGATTTGCTAAGTGGTACATTCACAATTTGATTTTTTTTTTAAATGATTGATTTTTAATTTCTTTATTTCAGTTCAAGAAAAGTTCACCTGATCAATATCTGCCATTTGATACCTCCAAATTAATTAACATATCGACTGCTCACACACAACAGAGACATAGAGAACATAACCATGATGCACATTATCTCCAGTTGCACTTTCTGCCAAGCTGAAAAGGTACCAATGGAAACACTGATCGATAATTATTGATCAGGCTCAGACATGCTCCTATCCCCCTGAGTTTAATAATACATTGCTCACAATAGCTGGACTTAGTATTAAACCAGCATGCAAAGCAGAAAGGTAATCCTGGCATTTACATTAATCAGAAAGCAAATAAATTATTGTACATTTCTCAAAAGCTCTGCAGAGTCTAAAATGACCTGTCACTTGTGCCACGATAGTGACCACTGTTGGTAGGAACTCACCACTGCTGACCACAATGCCCTATATAAGTACTTATGCTTAAAATTCAGCTGTATCCCAGTCATCTGGCACTGTCTTAGTGAGTGCCTCTTTCTCACACATCCAACATAACTATACCTTTATTTTTGTTAAACATGATAATAAATACTTTTATTCCATAAAATGTAATTTGACAACACATGGGGAGGGGGGAGTCCATAAAGTGGTACTGCTCTTGTGCATGCAAGGTACATTTCTGATTTGTAAAGTGAACTACTCTTCTCTTCTTATGTACTTCTGACATTCGTGTATAATTAAAATTTAAAGACAAAGAAACAATGACTTCAATTTGCCAGAATTACAAGAGTAGAGCTGTACACTGTACTCTTTCAGCAGCAGCATCACAATGTGTGCCTGGGCAAAGGTCACACAAGGATGTGCAATGTCAAGTAAGGTCAAATTAAATCATGCATCAACGCCAATACTGTGCAGCTCTACTAAGAAAACAGCTAACCAAACTTACCTGTCCAAGTGGAAGATTCCGGTGGGCATCAAATGGTACTTTGGCTTCAAAAAGTCTTCCACCGGTTCGATGTGCTTTAATAATTTAGCCTAGTTGTTTTTTTACAAGTTAAACCTGCTTTACACTGGTTCTGCTACAGAATTGAGAGTTTGATGCACAGCTATGTTTAATATATTTATTAATTAGGCAAAAGGGTGTGTGTGTGTGTATCAAATTTTATTCACTGTTAGACAAAGATTTCTAACAGATCCATTTTAATCAGTCTCATTGCTACCTTCTTGGGTTCGGTTCTGTAAAGCTAGGAGGAGTGAACTGGACAAGGGTTAGATTGTACACTTGTGGTAGTCATTTATTTAAGTACATCTTTTACAGACTTTCTGTCAGAAACAGCCACTCCGAGCTCCATCAAGGTAATTTACATTACTTCTCTGATATGTACACTTAAACTAGATTTGTTACTTTAATAATTTAACATTTTAAAGCTATTCAGAAATCGAAACATTTCCAAGGATAATATGGAAATGCTACACCCACCTTAAAGTAACAGTCTCAACTAAGTCCTGATTTTATCTATTTGTTTTACTTGAATTTACTTTGCTTTTAATGGCGAGAAGGAACCATTGCATACCTGAAAGTTTTTAATGCTTGAGACGAAGCGTACCTTAACAGAAAAGTTTTCCTTAGGTTTTAAATTATTCCACAGCCTAGCCCAGCTATTTAAAATATTTGTTGTTTGTTTATATTTAATTCAGTTCTTTATTGGAATTTTTGCAATAGCTGGGGGAAAAGACGGCACCACGTATTTGCGTAGGAGAATCTCTAAGGCAACAGTGGAATCCGACAACAAACAGGGAAACATGGCAGGCGCGTGGCAAGTTATTTTCTTTCGTTCATTTATGTTAAATTGAACAGCACTTTTTTTAAAAATCGTTTTGAATAGCCCACAGCGCAATTTTAAGGCTGTACACAAAGCATCCTGATTACGGTTTGGAAACACGGAAAAGACTTACAGCGGGGTTAAAAAGTCTGTGCTTTCTCCCCAGTTTACCTCACGCTCATACGGGGGCCGGGTGGAGGCCGAGGACGCCGCCGCTCAGTGACATGTTTCACGCCGCGGTGACCGGGGACCAGGAATGGCTTAAATTGAATTTGAAGAGAAAACTGACTCCCACGCAGACTAATAAAAAGGTGAGGATATGACGTTATTAAGTTCAGTGCAGTTTTAATCCTGTAGTGCTTTTTTTTCAACGGACTTTGTCTCAAAGCAGATTTACATATAACCGATTCTCCGAACGAGCAGATCTAAGGCGACAGTGGCAAGGAAAAACTCCCTCTGTAGTTAACAGGGAGAAACCCTAAGAGGAACCGAGACTCGAAAGGGAACCTCATCCTCCTCTGAGTGAAGCTGGATTGAGCTTGTGTGTATATGCAGAATGTGTATGTAAATGTGTGTGTGTGGCAATATAAAATGTAAAGTTCAAGAAGTCCCTGCTGGCTCCAGAAGATGAGAACTTTAGAAGCCTGGTGGGAGTCCAGCTATTAAAGCACAGTCCAGTTCACCAGGCGTAGAATGTTGTGGACAGTATTGTGAAATTAAAGGTTATCAACTCCTGGGTAGTCCAGGACCCTGGGCACAATCCTGAGTCTTATTTCCTCTTAAGGTTTCCTGTTCAAAATGTAAACATTTTCCCATCTACGTTGTAAGACTGTTCTTTAGGTGGACGTAGTAGTCTGTTAATTACTGCAGCTGCTCACTTTTAAAACACTCCATAATCTGGTACCTCCATATATCTGTGATCTTCTCTAGATCTCCATATTTATTTGCATATTCTTTTAGATCATCTCTATTAATCTCACCACACCTTCTGTCTGCTTGACTACCTTTGAGTTTCGAGCCTTCTGCTGAGTTACCCCATGACTTTTAAACGCTCTCCCTCATGACTTAGGCTCTCTTTCTACTTTTGAATTGCGTCTTAAAACACACAATTCTAGGTGATTCTATGATCTGACCTTTAGGGGTGCTTAGTCCCCAGTGCTCACAGAGGCTCTGGGCTTGAACAATGTGGTTGCCATGTTTAGTCCAGATTTAAGATCTTTTGGAAACGGCTTACACTTTCAAACAAAAGCTGACTGGGCAATGGGCTTATGATAAAGGATTTTAGCAAGATACCTTCTTAAAATTCGGTTGGTGCGCTAGGTATGATAAAACTACTACAACGTTGCCCAGTTGTGCACAAAAATGGACTTAATAAATGGGATTAAGTTCATTTTTATAGTTGTCCACAGGAACCACTATTGCACATGTATTTTGATGTTCCTTTGATTAATTCTAACTCTATTAGCCATACTTTTACATTTCGATGTTGAGAATGACAACACTTGAGAACGAGATGTGCTGTGTAATGTCTGAAGTACATTCAAATTTAATTCAGTTTGAATTACAACGATCAGGCAATTGTGGACACGCCAACCAATCAGAGGAGGATCTGACTCGTGCAAGGATTGTACTGGTCCATTTGGGCCTGTCTTCATTTATTCCGTCTCTAAAAATCAATTCTGGCAAACCTAAGGTTTGAGAACTAACCACCTCACAAACTCATAATTATTTTTCAGAGGGTGCTGAGTTAAACTTTTGGGGTGCTTGAGCCTATAATTGTGTGTTATGTGTATAGAAAAATATTTCACGAAACATTTGACAATTCAGTGACCCTAGTTTTCCGGGAGACAGTAAAATATGTATGTGTTTTAGGGTCTCACCATGCTCCATGTGGCCACCCAGCACGGTCAGCTTGAGTGCATGAAACTGCTCGTGGAGTCTCGTTTGGTGGATGTGAATGCCAGCTGTCCACGTGGGCGCAGACCTTTGCACATGGCACTGTGTCCTCAGAGCAGAACTAACTCCTACGCTTGCCTCGCGTACCTGCTGGAACAGGGCGCGGAGCCCAACATGTACGTCTTGCTTTCTGTTTAATAAAAGGGCTTTCCAGTGCTATGACTATGAAGAATGCACACCAGTTTGAATGCTCACAAATGAATAGATTCAAAAGCCATCGCTGTAAATACTAACTCTGGCAGAGGCCAGATGTTCTTAACCCTAGTTCTGGGGACACAATGTCCTTTGCTGTCCTATATTATCCTGTGCCCCAGCACAACTGGTCCAACTGGTCAGCTAATTATCACCTTGGTCAGGTATCACCTTGGGACTTATTTTAATCTGTAGTTTTTCAAGCTACAAGTTATTTACACTTTAAAGTAGCTAAATTGCAACAAAGCAAATGTTTAAATGCGATACATGATGTTAAAATGGTCATGAGTTAAGATTAAACAAAGGATGGTTTACTCTTTTAACTTATGATTTTGATATATGGCCAGATCTACAGATGATGGACTGACCCCTCTGCATATGGCCGCAGCTGCAGGCAACCAAGTGTGTGTTGAAATGCTGGTTGGAGTTGGAGCAGACACACATGCACAGGACAGCAGTGGTCACACACCTTTTGACCTTGCCTGCGCCTCAGGTGACAGGGTCATTGCAAGGTGGGTTTTCTTCTTTACCAAATTCTTGTTATCTGAAAAAGGTTGGTCTATTTTTTGACCACATAACTATTATAAATCAATTTATAATACTGCTCAAAACACTTTACACAAAGTTTATTTCGTATACAGTGTGTCTGCCATTTTTTATTATTGCAATAAATGATAAACCATATTTGTGATATGCAAAAATATTATGCCACTGGTTAAATAAAAAAGTAATGTGAAGCATTTGTTTCTCTGTGTGACTGCTTGTATATAGTCTGCACGTACAGTGATACAGATTTGTTTTGGCTGGTAACATTTATCTTTGCGTCATACCATGAGTACTTCTCGCTAATGAGGTGAGACAGATTTTGGAAGTTGAGGTGATGGGTTTTCACAGAAGCAGAGATTGTTGGCAAGTTTGTCAAGGTTTCTAGACAGGGTATCAGGTGGACTCAGGAAGGCCTAGTGGGTGTCAGGTGGACTGAGGTCAGTGAAGCAGCAGGTGGTGTAAAGGGAGCATGCACTGACATCAGTAAAATAAAATTTCAAATTAGAAAGCTACACATGAATCTAACATGTCATGGACTTATGGACAGAGCAAACCAAGTGTAAGAGTACATTAATCACCAAATTTATGAAATAGGAATAAACCAAGAAATTGAATAAGGCAAATATATTGATTTAAATAACTATTATGTATATGACTCCAAAAGTATGTGGTAAACAGGTTTCTAAAGAATGCCATGTGGCAGAACAAAAAGAAGAAAGACATGGAGACACATAAAACACTGCAGAATCTTAGACAGAATTTGATCTTGATGCATAGTAGCGCAGAGGACCAAGCAAAGGTAATCTTTCCTTCATAACATTTAAAATGTATATTTTATCCCACTAAGCTGAGGGATTTAACATTATTATATTTATCTTTATGTCCCTACACATGCATGTGTTAAACTCAATTTCCTTGGTAATTTCAGGCAATCAGAAAGTCTGTTAATGATCACAAGGTGTGTGAGTGGGCTAAAATGAAGGGGCTTCCCTTGCTCTGGTCTTCTACAAGAGACTCACATCCATTAAGTCCGTCCTTCCACAAATCTACTGCACCTCCCCAAACAAAGGCTGTCAGGACACGTCATCCAGGTGCATCACCAAAACCCTGGAACATCTCTCCTAATCCATCCAGACCTCCTCAGGCTCGCATCAGCAGGCCCCAGGGGGTGCGACTGGGCATCCATCTGGAGGAAGAGCCACCTGAACCAGACCTGCGTCAAAGCGTGAAGCTGGGCCACTCTGGGAATGGCCTCCTCCATTACACTACATCATGGGAAAGCGTCCCACATCCCTTGCCTGCACTGCCGTTAGATAAAATCCAGAAGTGCTTTTTTCCTTCAGCATTTCCTTCCCGAATTGCTTCTCCTTCTTGCTTCTGTGGGAGTAGTGTGTTAGACCTGCCTCACAGAGGCTGCAAACCTGAACCGGGAGCCTTGCCATGGAGTGAAGTGGCAATGCATATGGCTGAGACTCTTGAGCCAGGACATTACTGAACACTAAATACTGTGACTTGATTGGTGGGAGGGAGACAAAAAGTTTGAGTTAATATGATTAGGCAACAACAAAAAAAAAAATTCCACTAAATTAAGAATTATGAGAATTGATATTAACCAATCTAAATAACAGAATGAATATTAAAGAACAACCACTTAGGACGTTTATCTAGAAGAATTAGTGCAGATTTCTAGCAGTGTTGGCTATTAGTAGTTGTGTATGTGAACCTGTATAAGTGCATAAACAGTAGAATGTTAAGCCCTTTAAAAATAGTTACATTCAACATTTGTTAAAAACAAATTGCATGAAATGAGATGTAAAAACTGAGAAATGAGCAGGGCTACAAGGCTTGTTGATATATGGATGACAATTACATCATTGTCAAAATCACCTTAAGTACATACAAATTCTTAGTTTTAAAGCACTCTATTTGCAATCAACCATAAAGTATAAATAACTAAATAAACAGGAAGAAGCCTTTACCATGAAGTCTGTATTTAAGAGTATAGCAGTGACAGGTCATTAGTTGTCAGCAACAGGACCACATTGACCCAGGTCACTGAGCACATAACAGCCCCTGTCTGTATTGCAGCTCCCTTGATACTGCCCTCACTCTTCAACAATCTTAGCATGTTATGCTGATTCGAGAGCAGCTGTTACTTAAGCCCAGCCCACATATTTGACAATAAGTTGCATTAAAACTGAACTCAGATCAGCCACCACAGTGTGTATTACTGACACCTCTCTCTCTCTTCTCCCATAAGTGGCTTATTCCCCAGGTGAGAGCTTGTTGGAGTGTAAGAGTGTGAGGAACACCACACTGACCTTCCATCGACCTCACACTCCCTTATGATGACCTTTCAGTGCCCCTTAACTAAAGGGCAGCCTATCACAAAAGTGGAAGAGGGCATCACACCTGAGACTGAAAAAAAGACAAGCAACAAAAATGGATATTCCTGATACTCCTAGAAAAATAATACAGCTATCGGCGTATTAAAAATATAAACGCAATATACAGTTTAATTCGATTTTATTAGAAACACTTCACATTAACTGCAAGTGCGAAAACATTGGAAGAGAGAGTTATGGCGAACTTCAATTTGGCTTTAATGTAAAAAAAAACAAACAAACAAAAAAAAAAACCCAAAACACAAGCTCCGACATTATGAAAATCAGAAAGATATGATTGAGTGTAGCTCTACATCCATCTGCAGCCCTACATACCAAGCATCTAAGAGTTTGAAGGTCTGCTTTTTGCCCTCCTCGTTAGGTAAAATGCTGGTATGCTTACTCTTTAATATACTTCTCAGATCTTAAAAGTATTGTGCAAACAAATGTTTTTGTTCTTTACAAGACAAAAATAAAAAGCAGGACTACAAGCCTTGATGACATATGGATGACAGTTAAAAGTTCACAGAATCCTCAAACATCATTCATTTACGGACAGCCACACAACACAAGTTGTGTGTACAATGCAAAGCAATTACATGAAAAATCATTAACATGTACCACTGACAAATATTGCGGCCATCAATATATGAAGCCCACACCACCAATCACCCTGCTCCAAACAGCATTAAATATATCTAAAGTCTTTAAGAATTAAAGACCTTTTTCAGAACAGTTTCCAACCACAGATTAAGATCAAGTGCTAGACTAAAATAGAGAATTGCAATTGACAGTGAAATTTTAGTCTATGAACAGGCTTAATCTCTGTCAAGAAAACTAGCCAAGTTGTTCCAAGGCTGATGGGTATTTACAGAGTATTACCTGGCTGTGCTCAGTTCAGTTAATCAGTCAAATAGACAGACAGAGAGAGAGAGAGATGTAGGTTCGGTTGTAGAACCTGTTCGTCCGTGGCAGGGTGCAAACCAGTCCAGACATGGTCCTGTTCCTCTTTAGGCCTGTCCAGAAAATATTCCCCTCCCCGATTCCCCAGTCAACAGTCCACTGGGGCAGTAAAACAACTCATATGACACAATCCAACCTCTCCACCTGTCCTCCACCCTATTCCATTAGCGTCTTAGTACATTTTTTGTCGGCTTGGCAAAACAGCCTCCTTGAGCAATGAGAAGATCAGAAGGATTCCAGAGCGCTTGCCCCTCTTCCCCTTAGTAAAGTAGTTGGACACCACGTCATCTGGAGGTAGAAGACAAAGAATTTGAACATGAATTAGACAGTCTTCATTCAATACTGCTGACAGAAATTTGCCAAAATATGTCAAACAGCTATTTTCTACTAACAAAGCAAATATATGGGTAGTTGAGAATATCCTGTTAATGCTCAGTTAAGTCACATTTCTAGCTTTACTATAAATCAGAACAGTCCATCTTATAATCAACCCTGCTATATTTATTTGGTAAAGATACCAGTCAAAGAAAGATTATATAAACTGGAGCTGACGCATCTGAAAAAATGTTACTGAGTTCAAATGTGTGTGAACATTCTTTAAAGATGATGGACGTTATGTATTTTTTCTTTGTCAAGGCATATAATGGTCACAAATGTACCTCCTTGCTGCATTGTGGATGGAAGCACATTCTCCCCAGCAGAGAGAGACACAAAGAAAGAGAATGGTATCACCCACAGGCAGATTGTGAAGTATGCCAGGACCTAGAAATAACCAAGTTATTTAAAATGATAAGCAAGACAAGTTATACTGTCTACCACATAAACCGTCATTTCCCTCTCTCACCTCTGAGAAAGGATAGTATTCCTCTGCAAAGTACTGGAAGGCCATGTAGTGATTTACCACAACCAATACTGAGTAAGAATGAAACAAAAAGAGAAAAATAAATACATGCATTATGTCACATCATTATAACACTATTAAGAATGAATGCAACGTGTTGCTCAACAATTAATAAACAAGTTTGACATCAGATTTTCCTCAGTACATACTGCATGACAGGATGAAGTTTGGAGAGCTGAGCATAATATAAGGGAAGGTCTGTAGCAGGCCAAAGTAGACCAGGTTAGTGAAGAGGCCAATGCCAACCATGAACATAGGGAAGCCCTCAAACAGGTAGAGGCCTGCAAGAACGCCTGTGGAGAACTGCAGAAGAGTACAACACTCAGTCAGATTTACAATGTAATCACTGGCCTGATAGGACACAGAGAATAAGCACAGCTAAAGATAATGACTTTTATCTACTATGATAATAAACATAAAAGTACCAGACTAAACAACTAAATAAAATCAGTTCAGATTTTTTGTTTGGCAAAAATAGATTGAATCACCAATATAATAAAGCCAAAAATTATTGCATAAACTAAATTCAGTTTTTCATACTTACCAGGATCATGTATTTTATTATTCGACTGGTGGCAACTGTGTACTCTTCTATCAATTCTGCCAAGTAATATAGACCTGCAGCTGTATGGAAAACACAAAGTGCATGAGCATTTAGACCATGAAGAGTTTGTTAAGTTGATAAGCTTTTCACTTTAGGTGTGTTACTACAGAGAAAGGCAGAAGCTGGTAAATACTGACTTATTACATTTAAACCTTTTGACAATAATCTGACAGTTTCAGCAAAGCACACCAAGCAGCTTACAGATTCAAACGCACATTACATTTTTGGCATTTAGCAGGTGCTCTTATCCAGAGCGACTTCCATTTCCAGCTGCAGGGACACTCTCCCTTGGCAAACTTGGAGTTAAGCATCTTGCTTATTGACCTAATGGTGGTAGTGCTGCAGGTAGGATTTGAACCTATGACCGCTTGGTCCATTAACAAATATCCTAGTCACTAGACCACCCCAATCCCTACAAAGAATTTTTTAGGACTAGCTAAGACAACAAATATAACAAGACACACTTACAATTTGGAGTAAATCTAATATGACAGGATATACTCAAGTTATTTAGGATATGATTCATATTCATTTGCTCTAACTGCACCCACCATGTGCTGTGTCAGTATTTTTCATACTGAAACTGTTATAGATCTTGTACACATGCAGTGAAAGAGAATTCCAAGATCATAATTGTAGGCTGAATACTGCATCCTAATTTGTCTTTTTCTACTTCTAGTTTTAAGTTTATATTTAATGCTCCATTTCTAGTTTAAAGTGTATATTTTATATTCTGTTCATATATTGTTTATTCGATGTGCCTTATTTGTTCTCTGTTGTTGCCACTGTGAAAGCTGGAGCCACGTCATCTCATCTCTCTGTATACTTGTACAGTATATAGCAGAGATGACAAAGTTTACTTTGATACTAATGTTATAGAACACACCTGTATGATGTTTACAAGCACAGTAAAAATTTACTGACTGAAATCTTAAAAAGGAAAACTGGAGTCATATCTGTTCAGAGACATTTTAAGGTTGGAATCCACAAAACCTACATACATCAATGTATCGTTTTCTGTAACTTTGTAAAGATGTTAAATTGGTAAAGATAAAAAAAATATGGCAGCTAGACTGGGTTTACACTACACCAGTATTTTTTAACTTGTCATTGCACACATCAGACAGTTGTCCTTATCGAGAGTATATGTTCCCACATACTCTAACCTCAATCCCAACACCTCTGAATGAAGCAAAACATGAAATATTTGGTTCAGGTTTGCTGGGAGCTGGGCTAGAGTGAAAATGTGCCCTGACAACTGTGTTGGAAAATACTGCACTACACAACTGCTCAAGACATATCAAGTCTCGACAGATAGTGATGATTATATTTATTGACTGGTCTTCACAGGGGTTGGTTCTGATTTGACACTTGCACTGTTTAAACTACACAGTTGACACAAGCAGGCTGGGTGCCACTTTCAGTCAAATTTGGTAAACCTAAATTTATCCAAGAAAAGTTCCTAAACTCAAACACTACAGTCGGTTTATCTTTTACACTACACAGTTTTTAGCACTGCCTGTCGCAAAATCAGCAGACGAGAACTGACTCATTCCAACTGGTTTTCGTAGGTGCTGGTTCTGATTTGGCATCTAGGGAGTTTCAATTTCACGATTAGCAAGTTAACGCTAGCAGACTGGGTCCCAATTAAAGTCGTGAAATCCCAACATGTGACAAACTAAAAGTGTCCCAAAATAAATGCCGTGAAGCCAAACATTTAAGTCGGGTTATCCTTTGCAGTACACGGCTCTCTGTCTGCACACTAATACCGACTCAGTCCGACTGAGAATCGGAGATTTAAAAAACAATTTACAGATCCTGTAGCGTAAAGCAGACTGTAGCCAACTCGACAAGGGTGAAACGCTGGCAGGGTTTGTTATCACAGACTCAACTACGTCACACTCCGAAGTCTCTGAACCGTGTCTTTTTCTGTGACAGGTTGCTGATGAGAACGTGTTTGGCTGATCACAGGTCAGTTCCGAGGGGACTGAACGCGTAGCTCACATGCTAGCTAGCGGCTAGCTGCAGGCAACTTCGCAAGACCAAAACTTACCAATAGCGAGGGTGACAAAGGATATTTGTATCACCAGCGACAGCCAACTGAGCAAATAAATAAACCACATCTTTTATATAAAATGCTTCAAATAAATACAGAAAATGCAAGCAAAGCAGCGCGATTCGTCGGCCGGCGCTAATAACTGAACTGGACAAAGTTCATTTAGCGCTTCCTTAGACGTAGCAAGGAGCAAAGAGGGAATAAAGCGGAGATGACGAGCGCCTCAGATGCAACAGCGCCAACTCTGCTTTGGAAGACATCACAAAACAAAAATGAATATTAAACCCTTCCGTTTATAAGCTTTTATAGCATTTAAAGATGTCCTGTGGAGATTTTTGAAGACATTTTGTTAGAGACGATTGAAGAAGTGAAACCACTTTTCGCTTAATAAAAATATTAGCAAACGTGTGCTGGGTGCTACGATTTTGAGGGCCATAAGTGTTGTGAGCAATTAAATCATGACACAAACGCAAGGTAACCAAGATAAAGGACAGCAGTGCATAATAATGCGAGAATTATTATCTGGCAGAACATCAAAAAAAATTAAATGTGAGTGAGAAAAACATAATAAAATAATCAAATAACAGTGAGGACCCAAAAGTTAGGTGATCTTTTTGGTATACAGTGAGATGCAGCATTGTAAAGTTTGCTGATAAGACTCACTTTTATGACTATGTACGACTAACGACTATTTTTTTTGGTTTTTGCAAAATCATCAATAACATTACTCTTTCTCCAATCACACTGAAGAGTTTAGTTATTGTTAAGTGAAACTGTATCCTCCTTATTTTCTGTGAAATACTGTATGATGCATTTGTATACCTTCTATTCTACCAAATATTTACACACAAACACGCAGGCACGCACGCACGCACACACACACACACACACTCAAATCAGACACCTTACAATTCCTGGTGAGAGACATAAATTCTTTATAATGTTTGGTGGATACAGGGCTCTCTCTGGGGGAAGAATCTGTATAGGATAAATTGATTTTAAAAGCAGAAAGCCAAGAACTACTACAGTGCAAATAATTCTCGTCCATTTAAAATGCTTTTATCAAAGAGTGGGAGTATGGAGGTGTGAACAGAAAAGAGCACCTTTCCCCATCTCAGATGGTTCTTGATGGACAAATGAACTCATCTAAAGGCTTTTACGCACACACACAGACACACACATACACACCTCAAGGCTGAACACCAACAACGAAAGACCTTAGGAATCATTTCCTTGAAGAATCTTTCAAGAAAGACTTGGACCAGTGAAGTGATGGAATACAGAGAATGTGTTTTATTCCTTTCTCAAATGTTTTCCACATCTTTAAGTCCTTGGAAGCTTCCCTTTAATTTACCAATAGTCACAGAAGCAGACTTCTGCATTAATATTTTAACCTGTGAATGGGTCTATTGTGGAAAATTGTCAATTGCCACTGGCAGTCTATAGCAATGGGCTAAAATGAAAATATAAATTCAGACAAATACTTTCAGCAGGCCAGTGTAGTTGTTTTTTAAATCCATTATTCATATTTAGGACAACTGGCCTGCAGCGCAGCTCATTAGGCCATTCCATTTATATAATAAAATACTGTTATAATCTCCTATTTAAAACTAAAAAGTGATGAACATAAACAGACAACTCTTTCTGTTTTTTAAGTTCATTTCTCCTCCCATAAGATGCATTCGGATGCTTTGACTCGTGACATCCTTTTTTCCTGGTTTTGCTTCAGTCTCCGTAGGACAGGGGCAGTTCCACTCTCTGCTACCCAGGGTGTGGACCCCGGGGCTGGCACTGGGGGTGGTGGATCTACAGATTTGAAATGAAAGTGAGTGATTATTTGTCACTGCGAACACACCACAGCACAGCACACAGTGCACCACAACGAAATGTGACCTCTGCATTTGACCCATCCGTAAAGGAGCAGTGGGCAGCTAACAAGGGCAGCGCCTGGTGAGCAGTGGGGGCAGTACTTTGCTCATGAGTACCTCAGTGGTAACTTTATCGGGCCCTTTACCCTGGTAAACAATATTAAAAAAAATTGTACAGCACTCAACTAAAATCTGAAACAGGTTACTGATTCTGAGGGGATGCATTGTTGTGGACAAGAATATTTTGTAGATAAGAATATTTTATTCTCTTCATATTTGAACTTTATTCTCCTCATATTTGCGCTTTTTAGTCACTCAAGTCTGATTTATATTGATGCTTTAGGCAAATATATAATCTATTTCTCCTTGTTAATCGCTTATTTATGCCTTTATAACGTCAATGAAAATCTGGGTTTTTTTCTTGTACATTTACGACTTTAATCTCAGATTTATACATAGGCTACTTTTTTATCATGATTATCTCATTAGTAGGTCTAATTATAGCTGCATTAAAAATATGGTCTACAATGGGCAATGGCCCTAATAAAGTGTCATACATTTTACCTAGTGGTTTTGATTTGGTGGGAGGAGGTACACCTTTATCATCACCCATTGCCTTCCTTCTTCTCTGTAAGACGAGCTGCAGCTCTGCCTCACCAACATTGCGACTGATCCGCTTCCTGGACATTGCCCTTCTGTTGCTTGGTTTCTTCATGGAATCCTGAGAATGTCATTTTAGTCCATAAGAGTTAGTTTATATGCTGTAGTCACAGTTGAAAGTAGTATATTTTGGAATAGAGCAATGGATGTATGCATGAAATACATAGAAGATATAGATTACAAAGTATTAATAGATGGTGCAAGAGGTCTAACATTACCAGCATTCCTTGTAACTCAAGTACAGCTGATTTCCTCTTCTCATTTCTTTGCTCCTGTCATAAGAAAGTTTGGTTTTTTAATAATACTATATTACATATATAAAACATTCAGATTCATCACTAGCATTTTGCATTTATGGTACAATTTCAAAAAAGTGATATCCACTAACCCTCCAAGCACTGTCTTCTTCCGAGCCGGTCTGTAAAGTAAGCAAATGTTACAAAGTCGTCCAATATTTCCTGTGCTTTGTCACCTCTTTGTACTTTGGTATTGTCTTTACCTGTGGTGATTTTTCTGTGGGTTTCAAAACGATTCCCTTCCTAATCCTCTCCATCATTTCATCAACTGCTCTGGCCTTCATGTCCATAGATATGGCTTGATCTGCAATGACAAATGTCAAAATAAGTGAAATAGAGCATGGTTTTATTGATGTATTACAATTATGTCAAATAAGTAGTTAGGCATGTCTTACTCTTAGCATCAGTCACATTGGCTCCACGTTTCTTAATGCTCTTTAAAGCTTCCAAAGGGCTAAAGTTACATATAAATGTATTAATGATCTTAACTCTCATTGTACAGAACAATATTTGCCAAACCTGCCAGTTGAATATTCATGCATCACAAATGTCTTTTTTCCTATTCTCAAATCAACTTATTTTCAAGCCCAAATGAGTTTAAAATGAATGTGTTAGAAATAAAGACAAATAAAGAATCTTGAATCTTGAAAAGAACTGATCTTACTCAGCTGAAATTGCAGAAGGAGGAGGAGGTGGAGGTGGAGGTGGAGGAGGTGGTGGTGGTGGTGGTGGTGGTGGTGGAGGGGGTGGAAGAGTAGGAGGAGGAGGAGGAGGAGCTGGAGTGTCATTCCTCTCAATTGATTTACCAAATTCTGATGGAGGAGGGGTATCTTTTGCAATTTTTTGTCCAGCCTCAAGTTTTTTAACTGATAGACAGAATAGTTTTGTCAGTGCATTAGTCACACTGAATCCAAACGTTTGGTATTTGCCACCTTTTCCCTGTTGTGATAATGCAGTTGGCACTCACTTTCTTCTTGTAGGATTATAACAGACTTTTGTGAGTCCCTCAGCTGATTTTCCATCTTCATCCTCTCGTTCTCGCTAGTTTGTAATTGATTTCTGATCACCTGTAGCTCTGCAAGAGCACTAAACTCCTCCATAGTGCTCTCAGACTGACTCCTCTGTAAAAGAGTTTTACAAGTGTGAGGATGGATGAGAAACTATATTCTGTTTGGTTAGAAATTGATGATAACACTAGAGAAACTGGCAATAAGGGTTAAAAGGAGAAGAACATTCAACTTTGAGTCAGCCTTTGCCATCATATGCACACACACACTTACTTACCTGGTGCTGGTAGTGGAGTCGTATCTCATCCAGTGCTTTGTTGATCTGGGTCACCTGCTCCAGAGCCTGCTGAAGTTGTTTGTCTGTCTCTGCACTCTGCACCTGTGTCATATTCTGTCTCTGGTTTTCTCTTTGCTTCACCAGCACCTACAGTAACACTAAACCAGTCAACAACTCAGCCAGAACTGAAATTAATTAAATTAGTCTTTCCATTAATAAACATGTAAATTTCTATGCTTTTCCGGATGCCTGTTTCTTTATTTCTCACATATATACTTATATAAGTAAAACATAATTAACCTTTACCTGTTTAAAACTGTGCAGGTAATTTGGATTTTATGAATTTAAACAAAAAAATACACTAAAGAAATAATTTTTTTCCAACACTTACACAAACCTTTTAAAGAGCAAATCCTTGAACATGGCTTGAATTGTGACTAATAAAATATTTCTGCTCTTATGTCTGCTTTTTTATTTTTATTCAAAATGTGAAAGACTGGATGAATATAATTCACACTTTTATATTACACAAGGGTACAACCAATAATCCAAACTGAGCTGCTGACTGTGTAAGTATTGAATGTTTTTATTCATTTAAACAAGAAGCGATCGAGACATTTTCCATGTGAGATTCAATCATTGCTTAGTTCCACTGGCACAAACTACATGTCCAATGCATAAAAGAGGTCTTTTAGCGATTTCTCATCAAAAAACATTTCGTGCAGAGAGAAAAAGGAAGACACCATAAGAAGTGAATCTTTGCTTGGTTTCAGATCATACCTTTCACTTCTTCCGAACATCAACAGTCCTTAGTTCACATCCTACCACACGAGTTGCAACACTCTCCGCCAACGACCACCACTTCCACAATATCACAATTAGAGAGAACAAGCACTGTTTTGACAAGTGAATGGTTGCGAGTGCTTTGTGTGCAGACAAGTCTGTATTTGCTTGCTATTTGAGCTAGGCCATCATTAGACTCTTTGTGACAAAAAATACACATAAGAAAATGAATGTGTTTTGAAAACAGAGGAAAACATAAATGGATGGCGCAGGCAATAAAGAGCCTCATTCAAGCTGTTTGGTGTGTGGCCGGCCATTGAGACGGAGACTGAGTGGAGAGTGAACAGTAGGGGTCCCTTTCACAGGTGAAGGCCCCCCGCAGGGCTCCCCATTATGCGATCTGCAAATGGTGAACAATATATACAAAGGCGACAATGACGGTGGCGGATATAAAGTGTCGACCAAGGACAGGGTTTAAAAGGCTGGCGTTTACAAACTGCCATCTTGATGGGTGCTAATTATAGCGGGGTGGGAGTGAGGTGGGGGGCTTAAAGAGGGATGCCACCTTCTATACTGAGATGCTCACTTAGAGTGAGAATAAATGCCAAAACAACTAACATTAATAGAAGAAGCAGCTGCAGAGGAGGCAGGAAAAGTGTATGTGTGTGAGGGTTGTATGTGTGAGTGTGTGTGTGTGTCCAAGTATCATTTGAGAACCACAGTCTCAGTTTAGATTTTGTTGTCCTGGCACATCTAGTCTCTTGTCTAAACATACTCAGCTGAATGAGAGACTTTGTCCCTCCTTTCACCCAATACACACCTATTTAACTGACTCATTAATGTCCTGGATCATATGCCCTTACCTTTCTTGTCTGAAATTTCCAGGAACAGCAAGATTGCCTCAAGATAATCTTTAAGCGCATACGTATGATATCTATATAAACTCCAGAGGTATCACTCAGCTGATAAAGAACAAATCACTGGGCAATTGCCTAGAGGAAATAGAAACCTAAATACTTTCATTGGGTACTATCTTTTGTGCTGTAGTTGTACTTAAACAACGTCATGCTCATAATCTTGTAATTCAAGAAAACTTTGTGCATTTATTTCAATGTTACAAATTCTCTTTAGTTTTGTGTTATTTTGTTCTCTTTAACCTTTAATTTTTCTTTTCTTTGTGTGTCATTTTTGCTTTCTCTGTACTTCCCAACTACTGAATGCCTGATTTGACTGATTTGGTAATTAGCAAAATAGAATTGCTGTTTGCTGATGCAGGAAATACCAAATCTGTGACTGTAAGGGTTGGGAAACTAGATGCTAAAGCACTTTGAATGACCTTTGACGATGATAATGTGCATTATGATTTTTTTTTTACTTAATTTGCTTTGCGTTATTGGGAAAAATGAAAAGAAACCCGAATGCTTTCTGTGTAGTGACAACTATTTGATATGTGCAGACTGATTGTACCTGGTGTGCAAAAACTTCAGCGTGGTGCCGGAGCCCTTGTTCCATTTCCAGCTTCTGTGTGATCTCTGCAAACTCTTCTGTAACAAGCTGGGACACTATGCATATAGACACGCATATATGAAGACAAAGAGCAAGTTTAACATGTAAATTTTTTTTACAGACATGTATGGCCACGGCTCACCTCTTTTCATTTTGTTCACTGTGCGATTTTGCTTAGTTAATTTCCTGAAAATGGCTTCCTTTTCTGCAACTTCCAATGCAAGCTATGGGGAGTGATACAAAAAAGGTAAACTTCTCAAGACTTATTTCACTTCCTCAGTCGAGACAGCACTCCCTAGCACTATTAAGTACTTTAGCAATGACTTGTTTTGTGTCTTCTCTCACAGTATTATTCGTGTACCTGATCATTCAGCTCCTCCTTTTCTTTCTTTAATAGTTCTATCTGCTCACACAACTGTGCCTTCTCTCCCAAAAGCTGATCCACAGAGGACTGCAACTCTGTCAGCACAAATAAAGCATTTTAAAACAAGGATTTTAGCACAATAAAATAATAAAAAAGGCATTAAAAAAACAGTTTAAAGTTAAATGATCGCTTGTAATATTGTTTGAAACCTGGCAAACTTTATTTTAACTCATCTTTAAATTTGATTTGATCATTTTTAATACAATGAGCAAATATTGTTACCCAGGCTGCACTGTACAGCATTTCATTGTTATGGAACAATTACCTCTAATCTGGGCCTGACTTTTGAGAAGAGGATCTTCCTCTGTCTCCTCTGAAGCCTCAAGGTCATCCTCCATGTTTAGAACAGCCAGGTTTTCAGGCAACTCTTGGATCAGGGGCAGAATCGCCTGACTTCTTCTTTTTAAGACCTTATTTTCCTTTGTCACCTGTAAATTTAAAGGTTGACTGAGGCATTAAATAAACCCTTCTTAACAGCATTTACTTACCAAAAAGAATCAATGTCTGCTGCCTGGTTTACAAGTCCATAAAAGCGCTAAACAACATTAAACTTGACATAATATAGATAAACATCAGGGATAACAAAATGTTGTTTCTGGAGTCACTGAAAATTTATGTGTGTGAGAATTTCCTCTTTCGGTTTGTTGATGTAACTGTTGATTGAGTCTGATTTCATTGGATTGCTAGTTTTATTACTCACATCTGACTCATGTAAATTTGAATGAATCTGACATTAATGAGATTGTGCTGTATATGATTTATAATGAAACAGAAATATCTGATGGTGAGTTTCAACTTGGCATGTGAAACTGAATACACCCTTTTGTCTGTGGTGGACCCACCGTCAGCGCGAAGGACTCTGCGCTCTCTCTGCAAGCCCGTTCGATCTGAAACTGCTTTTCTAACATGTCTATCTCCTTCAGTAAATGGGAGGATGCTGCAGGGAATCAATATAAAATGTCAAGCAAATGATCTGGCTCTCCAAGACCAGAATTTGATATGACTTGAACATGTTTAACTTGTAGAGATGCAAAGCCATGCACATGTGGACTTAACATTGTCTTAAGGAATGTTTTATGATGCCAATATTTCTGTAAGCAAAAAAATGTTCTTTCATTTTTAGCCATGTTAGCAACTCTGAACTAATAAAAATCCAATTAATACTGAAAGATCTCCTTAATTTAAGTCATTGTTGGCTTTATTATGTGTAGTCGCTCTTTAACACCTACAAATTAAAGCTGAATTTATATAAACACTTTTAATTTAACATTATATCTGTATTCTGTGAGCTCACCTTCTTCCATTTTAGACAGTCTCTTATTTGCTTCATCACGCTGCTTTTCTAAAATCTCAATCTGTAAAAAGATATCCAACTAATTACAGTTCTTCTGTTTAGGAAAAATGGTATAAATTAACATTTGTATGTTGAGTTGACAACAAATGGTGAGGTTGCTGTGGTGCAATGTAAGGACTTTAAATGTAGAAAATGAGTCTAAGAGTTTTTAAATTAAAAAATATATATACTTCCATGGACTTTTAGACATTAATGAAAGTATAACTTCAAGGTCTAACTGTGGATCTTCTGGAAAACATTTGTACAGTCTCACATATTAAACATATTATAGTACCTCAATGTCTCGTTCATCTTCCGAAGATAAGATGCTCTCATCCTCAGAGTCTTGGGAAAAAAATTAAAGGTTTAATTTTAAAGGCACAGAAAGGTCATATTTTTGTGACTCCTTTATGTACCAGTCTGTGAATTAGCTATATAGCTGCTATTATTTAAAAATCACATGCTCCTATAATTAATGTACTAAAGCTCAGGGCTGATTTTACAGTATTCCGAGAGTAAAATATCTTACACTCTGTGGTTAAGGAAATGAAACCAGAAAAAAACAGAAAAAACTTTTAACATCTTAAAAGTAAGTCCCCCAAAAAGAAGCTAATAAGAATTTAATGAATGTTTCTTTACACCACCAGTTGAAGGCTTTTAAAATCTTGCATAAGTATTTTCTTTGCACATTATTGTTTAATTTAACTAAGTATCATCTCAGATATTACATCATCATCTTTACATTAATTAAGATTTTTTTATTAATATGCTACAGGTATGTGCACATAGGGCCAGTTTCCCAGTCAAGGATTAAGCCTAGCCCTAGACTAGTTTTGAGTTTGAAAGACTAGTCTTAATCCATGAGCAAGAAACCAGCACATAAAGTCCACATTTAAATAGTAGTATTGAATTTGCCATGTGTTTCTACATCTTCATCTTATCATAAAAAACATTTTATGGAAAACTGGTTTCTTACTGAACTCTTGCTACTGAGAACAATACCAGATACAATACATCTTACCTAAATCTTTAAAATCTGTTCCTTCCATCTTCACCACAATCCAGAACAGCTACTGAAGCTTAATCTAGTCACAGAAACACTTAAAAGGAGAATTGAGAAGCAGAAATGAAACTTTCCTCTGATGCATTTGTGAAGGCCCTCCCAAAATGTTCACAATGCATTCTTTAGTGATTAACCAAGAACGGTGTTTTTATAAAACACAAAATTTGTGCAAAGTGCTAAAAAATTAACCTAGTAAAACATTTATCATTTAATTAGGAGAGGGTTGACAGCAAAAAGTATCCAAACAAAATCCAACATTTAATGTATTCTTTTGTATATATGAAAAGGCCTGATTATTGAAGATGTAAATAAAATTAGCAAGTTATATAAAGAAAATCATTCACGTACGTGCTGCAGTAATCACCATTTCACCTAATTATTCTGATGGCTTTTCAGAAGAGTCAAAAGACTATTATATGGGAAAGCTAATTAAGATAATTAGCATTAATTATCCTATTATTTTTTATCCATTTACCTATTATCTATTATCAGCAAGACAATTAACTTAATTCAACAGGGCTGAATTAGGTGTGCTGAACATTTTTGTTAGTTTAGAGACCCAACCTGCCCAGGCAGCTGCTCATTAGTGTGTAATTCTTTCTATATTTGTACCAGTGGTCTAGATAAAATGTTTAAAAAAATGTGTCCTCAGGCACAAAAATATATACAAATAGAGATAAATAAAGGTACCAATCTTCAAATAAATAAGAAAGTAAATTTTAGAAATGCTGCAGTACAGATGTTAAAAGCAGTCCTTTTTTTACATATGCAACATTCATTCTTCATTATAGGGATGTAAAAATTGTTTTACTACCACAGTTATAATAAATCTGAACTGAAGATACACATTTTATACTACATGAAAATTGACCTCTGTAGCAATTAATGTGTTTTTTTTTTTGTAGACATGAGGAGGGATTGCAGCAGCTGTGTATTTATAGACTGGATGAAATGATGATGGCTCAGTAGGTTTTAGCGGCGATGATCTCATATGCTCTGGTGAGATGAAACGCTCCATCTGTTGGTTTACAGTTTGTTCGTGAGTTGGTTTGGCCAGCAGTCAGCTGCACCTTGATATGATGCCAGTGACACTATTACAGGCCATAATGTGCACAGAAGAGTGATTGATGTCCACAGTGTTTGGTTGCTAACCGTGACCCACTTACAGTATAGTCAAATGAGCCAAATAATAATGCTTTTGAATGATTATAGTGCCGTGTAACATCAATTCTTGAATTATTGCAATATAAAAAATGCTGGCATTTTAAGTTTTTATTGTACATGCTTTTTGCAAATTCCTAAAATTTACATTAAGTTCATGCTTCTGATACTCTAAAGTGACTATAATTATAAAGTATAACTATTTGCAGCAAACATTGTCGTGTGTCTGTTATCAATCAGCAGAAATGATTAGATGTTACATAAACACAGTAAGAGTACCAGTAAGTACTTTTGGGCTTTTAGTTCTAGGCTAAGTTAGTTTTGCCCACACTGCAGTGGTGACTCAACAATCACAATTTATTAAGCGTTTGGTAAGGAGGCAGCTTGGTATTATATATTTTGTGCACACACTCTCATGTCCTAAAATATGACATTTAGAACTGTAAAGGGTCTCCAGACCCAAACACACACCAAACACGCTTTACAGTAATGACAGCGTGGCAGGATTAGGGCTCAAAGGGACGCTGCCTAACGGAGGTCACTGCTGGGTCACCGGGTCATGCCTCCTCGGGGCAGAGACGGCATTAGAGTGAGAACATTGGCACGGGGTGATAGGTCTGTTCTGAGAAACCTACGCGAAAGAGGAAGAGACAGCGAAAATGAGAGTGACAGAACAGGCTTTGGGTTATTACGAAAGTGTATTGGGATGTTGACGACATAGTACAGTAAGAACCAGAAGGAAGAGGGGGTTCGGGGATGGCACACGTAGCCGAGACGATATGCAATGTGACAGGGCAGCCTTGCAGCCGTGACTGGCCCCTTACTGACTTCTGTGTGTTGTACAAACAAAAATAAAACAGGGATGATGCTACGAGGGTGAGTTTCTGCAGTGTGTACTCACTTCTCTCTATCTCTCCCAACATTCTGTGCATGAGCACACTTCACAGTCCAAACCACAGATGATGACATAGGGAAAAAAAGCGCAAATTTCTTCCTTATGAAATATGTAGATATGCAATTTATGTTCTGAGAAATGTTTTAAAATTTTTAACTTGAGAGATTAATGATTGACTCAATTTTGAAGTCAAAATTCTAGGTTTACATAATCCTAAAAGTCTAACTAATAAAATAACTGTACTTCTGGACTTACTGCTGATATTTCTTTCATTTTTAATAGGTGAAGATTTTGTATTACGCAACATGATAACAACCATCACAGCCATTATATAAGGGACGTTACCATAGTTTGTCTTCGTAGAAACTCTGCTCACACAATAAGTCTGATCGCACAATCTGTTGACCCCCGAGCCTGAATTTCAACTCAATTCCTCAATGAGTGTCTTTCAGTTTGCCTCAAGGTGGCGCTGTGACTCTGTCAACAACAACCTGTTGCTTCTCTACATCCCAGTTAACCACGACCTGCCCCAAAGACAAATAAATGTTCAAATGAATGTTATTTGAATCCTCATTTTATTGCAAATACTGCTCATTTGCTTGCATACCTGTCAACTTTTCTTTGCTTAGTTTGGTCAGTATGAACACAGTAATACATCATGGTCTAGAGAAAAGAGATGATGGCATTACAACAGAGAACACATACTGGTGGGAATAAAAAGACAAATGAAAGAGTGCTTCAGACAGCACTCAGTGGTACAGACAGCCCGTCACCCTCACATACAGATAATGAAGAAGAGGAAGCGAACTAGACTGGCACAAAGTGGCACAGACAGATCGCGCCTGTCTCCCACTGACGATGGAAAAGGAAACCCAGTCTGGCCGGGCACAACGTGGTACAGTGAGTATACAGTTGTGTCAGAGCAGATGGGCAGCCTGCAAGAGAAAGGAGAGAGAAAAGGATGGACTTGAAGCAGAGGATGCTGGCTGGATTCAAAAACTGTTAGAGATTCTTATAAGACAGTGTGGCAGCTATTTATAGTGTTGAAGAGAAGCTAACTACAAATAATGACACTACTAACAAATGCTTTTACAGTTGTTTTGTCAGTAGCGAATCTACTCAAAAGGTTATATTATTACAGCTTCCAAAATTCCTATTAGTTTCCAAGACTGGTATTTTTTTCTCGTTCTTGCATCTGATAGGCTACTCTGTCCACATGGTGCACGCTCATTGCATCTCAGTGCGCTTTCACAGCTGCGAGATAAAGTTGAGGGATAAAGTTCGCCATGGCGAAGACTGAAGCAAGAATCCATGGCCGTGAAATAGCTTTGATCTAACTTTTTCTCTGAAGCATGTAGTGTAGTTAACCACTATATTAAAACAGTAGCTGTATCTTAGCTACTTTTTAACCATTAGTAGATTCCCCAACACTGGCCAGTTGTCTGGACAATTCTGTGTGATCCAAAAAAAGTGTATCTAATGCACCACCTGTTCAAGTTAGCGCTTAAGTCCTTAAGGCCTCCCGCTCTCTTTCCTGACCTCTGTGTCCCGTGAGTCCATCCACCTGCCCAATGAGGCTATTTCCCAGTCAACTGAGGAGAACCCCTTACCCTCTCTTTTAATCCAACCTCTCTCTCTCTCTCTTCGTCCCTCCCCCCACCCTACACTTTTTTTCTCTCTGCCGGGATCCGGAAAACCTCCATTAGTTCTGACACGCAGAAGCACCGATTCTGTAAGGGTCGTGACCCCTCACAGCGGGCCTTGGCAGGGTTTTAGCCCAACGTAATCACACATCTGCGTGCCCCAGTCCAGAGCTACCCACTGCGCCCTCCGACCTTGCCCCTCCCCTGCCGAAAAGGCTTCTCTCTACTCCGCATTCAGCACGCAGGCCAGTGCAGATTCTCCCCCACCCAATCCGACCTGGCCTCACCAACCGACTAACCAGCTTCAAGGGCCATCTCAGATGTTCAGAGAGCAGAATCTTTCTTAATTGGACTGCTGCAGGCTTGCAAAAAGGCCACCCGACTATATGAGTGGGGTTCTCTGATTCTTGGGGGTCACACTTCATATTTTCCCCTTTTGCTTTACTGGATTTGGACTGTCCTGATCTACTTCCTGCGTTTCTTGTTGTACACTGTAACCAACTCCTGTAAATTTACATTGTTTTCACAGCATTTTTTCAGTATTTACACAATAGTAGGCAACACAGCACCGCACAGCTATTTTCATCCCCAAAGGTTGGTTTGTCCTCAGTTTGCAGGTGCAGAGTCTGACATTTGTCCCCAAAAGTAGTCTTGGAGTACACACACTCCCCATCAGTCTCATTACCCTCCATTCTCACTCAAGTCTCCAGCTGATGAAGTTGCCAAGTGTGAGTCATGTGATGCAGATCAGAACTATCCACCAATCAGAAACCGTTTGGCAAAGATGAGATGAGGTGTGTTTCTGGAAGGAAATCAAACAGAAGTTTCACTTCAGTGAATAAAACAAATATGTTCTGCCACTTTTGATGTCACATTTTTCAACTTTTTTGGGGGGAGAAAAAAGTCCATGACCCTCTAAAACACTCTACACTGATCTGAATTTCAAAGATTTCTGATAAATAGTTCATAACTTTCACTATCATCACTCATGGCATCTCAATGCTAACATCAACTTTTCTTCAAACTCGTAAACCTTCTCCCTGCGGGTTCGGACTGCTGTTGCCCTAACTGTAGTGGCTACAGTGGGCTGTTATTGCTTGCCAGGCCCTCCTGCCTCCCATTGTGGCTAGGACAAAGAGAGCCGCTGCCCTCTCACAGGCTATGTTACAGTCTGTCACATGAAGCGGACACTCTGGATCAACCTCTCTTTATCTGCTGTGACACATCAGATTACTTCCACGGCCTCTGTCTGCCCGGCACATCCAGTTCAATTAGGCCCTATTAGACCTGCTCCCAACCCCAGCACCCCCTCCGCTCCACCTCCTCCTCCGTCTCTCCATACACCCACTCCTCCTTTTCCTTCCATCCCTTTCCCTCGTTTTTGGCTCTCGCTCATAGTTTTCCACTCGTTCACTCCATCAGTCAGGACGATGCGCATCAGTGCCCCCTGGCACGATTTGGCGCTCCATTGTGTGATGCCCGCCCCTCCTGTTCTCCAACACTCCTCCTCCTCCCATCGTATTCGCCCCCCCCGCACCTCCTCCCTCCCTCTATCCCGGGCCTCTGCACACCTGGTCTTCGCAAATTAGAGGCCTTGACAAACGGGCAGAGAAAGAAGGGATGGGGACAAAATGGAGGGAGGGAAAAGAGTGATGGAGGGAGGGAAATAGAGAGGGCTTACTGGATCTTTTTCACATTCCCATGGAGCGAAAAGTTAATGATGGCTTTTATGCGGTGCTGGCAGTGTGGTCAAAAGAAGTTAGATTTTTTTTTGCCAGTGGATAGCAACAAAAGATCCATCTATTCCTGGCAAAGTGAGATGAGAGAATTTTCCTTTCCAGGTATTCCTCTGTAAATTCTCTTCTATAATCACCTGACATCACTCAGTTAAGGTAGCAATATGAAATAAATGTACTTCATTGGAAAAAAAGGTAATTATTTTAATATTCTGTTGTTAAATATGGGTAATTAAATTTCTGAAAGGCAGATTTGTCATCTTATATTTACTGATTTAAAATCACTCTCTATCTCTATCTTTCTTGCTCTCTCTCACACACATATGCACTAGTAATTCACTCCCTTTCTCTCTTTTTCACTAATAAAAGCCACTCATATGCCCGCCTTGCCCACTGGGTCTAATCTGGCCTGACAGCTTCCTCTCATAATTGGTGCTAACACCCAGATGGACGGGGCCCTAATTTGCTGTTCCCAATGAAGTGAGGTGGCTGAGGGGCGGCAGAAAGGGGGGAAGTCTTGATCTGGTGGTTATAGATACAGAAGCGGTAAACACCCCAGGCTTCGGTCCTGACAGTTTGAGCAGGCTTTTGTTCACACGTTCACTCAAAAGGGGAGCGTTCACCTCCTCTCCCTCCCTTTCTGAGCTTTAGTGCACTCAGTGCCTCACTTTCTCCTTCTCTCTCTTTCGCCCCACCTTCTCTCCAAACAGATTTTTCTATATCTAAAAATGCTGTAATATAAGAACATTCACATAAACAAATCAGCAACGACCTTAAAATCCTAGAGATATCAGATCAAAATAAGTCAAAACAAGTCAGATCCTTGAAGTTGATGCATTGAAAGCAGGAAAAATGGCCAAACATGAGGGTCAGAGCCATTTGCTAAATTGACATTGGGTAAATTGTAATGGCTGGACGACTGGGCCAGATCATCTCCAAAAGACAAGCCTTATGTGGTGTAAGCTTTGTGCAGGGAGTTAGCAACTGTCAGAAGAGGTCCACGGAAGGCCAAACAGAGAAACATCGTCAGGGTCATGAGCATGACCTTTATCCACTGTCAAAAGTGCCAACATTGTGAGCTTTAGAAATGGACCATCAAGCAAAAGAAGGAGGTCTAGTTTGTACACAGAGAAATAGGTACATTTGTTAGAAAATGTAGAAAAGGTAGAAAAAAAAGGAAAAAGAATGTAGAAAAGTCAAGGTACAGACATGGACCATAAAGAGCAAACTCTGAATCTTTGTTACATTTTAAAGGTATAAAATCAATGCTGTGCGCCACGGTGTGTTGGCGCCTGCCCAGGGTTGGTCCTCGCCTTGCGCCCATAGTTCCTGGGATAGGCTCTCAGTTGGGATTAGGGTTTGGGTGAATGAATGAATGAATGAATTAAAATCATTGCTGACAGTAAAAAATATCAAGCTTGAGGTACAATCAAACGATGCAGCAAATCAGTGGTGACTATATAAATAAAGAAATAGGCTTATTGAAATGAAATAGACTACTGGTAAATATGCATTCTGTTATTAGATTAGTTAGCCTGGGAATAATGTTAATTTCCATTGTTAATGCTGCGTTTTATACAAAATTAATACTTTGTGTGTGAGTTCTTCTGTACAAGAGATGGCAGCAGTACTTGATATGGGAAGAAGCCAAGAAGGTGGCAGCAGTGTGACACTCTGAGAAATCTTCTGCTGGTAAACCTTGGGCATTTATGTAGACGTTACCTTTATATGTACCACCAACTGTACCTACATATTGCTGCAGGTTCCATGTTATCAGTATTAATTGATGGATCGTAGGGTCCTCATTCTACAGGATAATACTCCTTGTCACCCTGCAAAAATGCTTTAGAAATGGTTTGAGAAACATTACAAAAGCCTCATCGCATGGACTTCACTTGGACCCCAACTTTGCCTGACGTCATTCTGATCAAGCATCTGTGGGATGTGCTGGAAAAATAGGCCTGATCCGTCAAGACCTCGTCTTGGTTCCAGATACCACAGGAAACCCTCAGGGGGGGTTTTGTGGGGTCCAGTATCGCCAGACAAGAGCTGTTTTGTGGCAATAAAATAGACAAGTGGCTTTAATGTTGTTGATGGTTCATGTAAATTTCAAGTGTGCTTATGCCCAGATATATGATGAGTTAGAGTGTGTACATAATAATCTTGACCCTCTTGGCCCTCATTACTTTCATCTCCTGAACTAGTGTCAAAGCTGGCAAGTGTACCACACATTCTCACATTCATCAGAAGTCGTTGGATTCATTTGTGTAAATAAAATTCTCACTGTCAGCTAATGAATGTCAGTGGTGCCATTTTACTATAAGGAATGGATGACATTCTAATGGGCTGATAAAACCATTAAGACATGACACTATCTACTACATCTATTGAAGATACTGCATTTTCTAGAGCTTTTAGCATTTTCAGTGTAGATCACAGGAACGTTGGATAAAAGAAGAGATGGATGGGTGGATTTAGAAAAGCATTAGGTGGGTCAAATTGGGCCTGATCTGCAATGTAAAACGTCTCCATCTTTTTGAACTTAAACTTTTAGTTGAGTTTCACAACTAAACACAGAGTGACAACCTCTATGTGAGTGTGTGTGTGTCCTTGAAGGTGAAATCTTATAAAGATGATAAACTCTGTCTGTTTATACGTTACTGTTAGTCCACAAGACCAAACCTTCAGCGGGGAGAAGACAGCAAGTCGCCAGGGCTATAACCCAGAGCAGTTGGCAGAATGCTAGGCAAGCGACAAAAAGTGAGTCAATATTTTTCAGACGATTGCGCTCGTGTGTGTCGCAAGTCCAGTAGTGCACTGTATTGTGCCCAGCAAGAAGACGATGTGCAGTCCACAGGGACACCGGGGTTAATTGATTCCGAACAGAGAGGAGGAGAAACAAAACACATTCACGGCCGGTGTGTGGGAGTCCTGCTACATGGGCAAAGAAGGCAAAAAAAGAACATAAAGACGCAAGTTGTCCTTGGGTGGGGGAGTGGAAGCAGATGTGAAAATTGGGGTCAATAGGTCTCAGAATAAGGAGGTGGGTTTAGGTGGGGAGTCTGCTAGTTTTCATAGAGAAGGTGAGGCTACAGACATCGTTCAATTCATCACATCAATGTTTATGCTGGAATGAGACGGGCCAGTGACACAATATATAATCTTAACTTTTTTTATTTCCCTTTAATCTTTCTCGCACAAAGCTCGAATGTGAATCCATTATAGCAGTGCAAACAGATCATGACTGAAAAGTTAAAAGGAAAAGAAATAGATTGTTTGTTTGTTTAAAAAAAACATCTACCCAAACCATGCAGGTGGGGGATTTGAAAATGAAAACCAAATTATCATCCTCCTTTCCAGCCGTCCACATTTGGCCACAGTGAAAACACTGTAAAAACGTTTAAAAGAACTTTGCCACATTAATGGACTCAATCATGGACACTATCATAGATCAGATATTAGATGAATACACTGAAATAATCATTTCACCTACAGAAATTACTTTAAATATTATATTCAGTTTAACCCAGAAGAGAAAATGTAATTTAACTGCTTATCTTTACTTGTATTTCATACCATACAATATATATCTGCAAACAATTTCTGACTTTTATGTTTGTATAATTTTTGACATAATATGTAAATTAACACAATCTCTATCCGACATTCATAGATTTTTTTTACAAGGAAAGGTGATGTAGGTGGTAGTGTGAAGGAGTTTTTCTGCAAAGTTTTATGTGATACTGGCAGGTAATATGGGATGCAAATCGTAAATGAAATAGTGACAGCAAACTTGGCATAAAGACTTGGTAGGTTTGCGGAGACACATACAGAAACAATACACACCATACTTTTACAGGAAAATGGGAAAGACTGGGTCTAATTCACCAATATTTTTCTTGAACATGTTTCTAAGAAAGATAATATGTTTATTTAGTTTGATATTATAGCTGTAATATATTTAATATGAAATATTTTGTACAAAAATTCAGTAACATTTGTGTGAGTGATCTTCAGTGTTCCCGCAGTAGCTTCTGTTCTTACCTTGAAACAAATCTTAAATAAGAAAACATTTGTGAATGTCAGAATCCTAATGAAAACTGTGTAAGTGGGTTTTAAGAACAAATTTCATCTTAAGAGTCATTGGCGAATGAGGCCCATTGTTTAGAAATCAGTTATGCTGCAATATTTATGGTTATTAGCATTCTTGGTGCGGGCAAGAGAATACATATTAATGCACAAAATTCTTTTTCGGTAATGAATCACACATTCATCTTTAAAAATATTGACAATGGACCTTCTTGTCTATTTACACTGTTTGATTCCCACTTTAGCATTGTTCAGAGGTGCTGTTGAGAGGCAGCTGTCCGGGCCTCCGTGGGCCTGTTTGTCTTTTAGCTGCAAATCACACTTCCTCGTCGTTCTCCTGTGAAGTCTCATCCCTGTGAGAAGGGGCTGAGAGGGCAGAGAGAGGAAGCATCTATAGATCTCTGCTTTGTCTGCTCTTCCCCCTTAAACTAACAAAAAACATTTACATCATCTGCCACCCATTATACTGTGTAAAGTTTGCTGAATAGTGAGAGGATGGAGTGGAGGCTCTTAAACCGCCCTCCATTTCCACTCCCCCTTTCCATTCAGCTGCAGCGTTTAAGGATTTCAAGAGACGCAAAACGCCTGCTTATTTTCAGTTGGCTGGAAATACTAGCTATTGTTTTTCTAATTGTTTAGTTGTTTATTTTATTCAATTTATTTAACATGTTTCTTGATGGTATGTTGACATGATAACCACAAATGGTCAGTGAGATGAAGATTGCATTTTTAAATGTATTTTTTGACTTTTATCCATCTTTGATTGATTGAAAAAGTTAGTTACTGGAAAACCATTTGAAAAATTGCTTCACAGAACAAGTTGCTAAGTTAGTTATGCCACAAATTTTAGTTAGCCACTTCCCAACACTGGATAAAAATGCTGTGCAGAAACTCCAACATATTTTTCATAATTTTTCCAAAAAAGTTAGTTACTAACTTTTAAAATTTACTGTGTTTTAAAAGCAGCTTTGCTACTGATAAGCGACGGAAGTTTGTAGTGTTGCCTATTTTAGTTAGCTACTCCCCAACACGGAATACAATTACACAGACTTTGTTTGTATTTTTCGTTTATTGATGAAAAGTTGAAGACTGTTTGATTTGTAAGTAATTAAACTCGTAATGGCACGTTGACCCGTGTCACATGATTACAATATATGATTAAGTGATTAAGCAAAATTCTTTCTTCCTTCCTCTCTCTCTCTCTCTCTCTCTCTCTCTCTCCTCTCCCTTTCTCTCTCTCTCTCTCTCTCTCCTCTCCCTCTCTTCATTCCTCCTGGCAGGCCTCTCCTCTCCTCCCTCTGGAATGCTGAGCTCTACCCTAATGGCCGAGTCATCCGCTTGTGTGAAGCGTGTCAAAACAAGCAAGGCCTTCTCTCACCCAGGCTGAGAAAATGTGGCCCGGACTAGAGGGCTCTGCTGAGCCGATCAGCGCCTGGGGTCAGCACCACAATTAACCCCCAAGGAAGCCGAGTTGGAATCCGCACTCCCTTCCACCGCCTCGCCTTCCTTTTCCTCCTCCCTTTCTCTAATCCAGTTCCCCCTCACAGCTGATCCGGACCCTCTCACCCCTGCCCCCCAAAACTACCCCTACACCCCCCTTCAGCAGATGACCCATGGCCCAGCGCACCTCACTGTGGGTCACATGACTCGTGCAGGTGTGGAGGGCGACCCCCCCGGCCCTGTCACCCCCCCCAATTAGTGACCCTAATTAGTGAAGCAGCCTCCTGCAGGGTCACTGAACAGGGTTTCGGAGAGAGCGGATGGATGAAGAAAAGAGAAGAAGGGAAGGTGGGAGGGGAAGAGGGAGGGAGGGAGGGAGGCGAAAGGGGAAGCTGCAATATGTGTGGCAAAAAAAAGTCACATGGAGATGGAATCAGCTCAAGGCCTACCTCTTGTTGTACTTAAGCCAAATGAGAAATTGAAAAGTGATTGTTGAGGTTAATAGTTTATGTAAATCATTTTTGACTGTTAGTTATCAGAATTTAATGTACAGTCACCAGGAATGCATGAAAGCTTGTGGGTAAGTGCCCCCATTTTTTAATTTATATTTCCAAAAATATCCGTAAGTAATTTACCTAAAATAACAAGATTGAAATTTTGGCTATGTAAACAATATTTCTGAGAGCAAAATTAATATTTTGAAATATTTTTTCTTTCCCAGATTTGTCAGACCTGTAGCACACTTCACAGGACTCTCAGACGGAGGTGCTGTGGTCTTCCTCATGAGTCCTGCACCCTTATCTTCAGCTGCACCACACACAAACCACCAGGCCACCCATTTAGCACTCCTTTTCTCCACCCGTCCACTACCCCAGAGAAAAGATGCCAATCATTTTAATTGGCACCCTGGAGTTGATTGTTCTACAGAGTAAGAAAGAGAGAAGCTCTGAGGAGATGCAGGGCACCAAATCATATGGTTAAACATATTGTGGTCGTTTAGCCACCCATTCCTTAAAAAATACCTCAGCCGGATTGAGGAAATACAAAAGAATGTGATGTAGCCAGTGATTGACAAGAAATAATAAAATAGTGGTGGGGTAAATTCTTTGTCTGTCCGTACTACTCTGTTTAGACCATGAACTAACCATGGAAATGAAGGAATTTTATCTTACAGACTTTTTGGGTGTAACAAATTACATTTAAATATTTAAAGCCAAAATGTCAGAAGAGTTATATTCTACATCAAAATGGCTAAATAATTAATGATAAATATTAAATCCGGTAGTTGTGTCAAAACTGTGTGCACACAAATGAA
This sequence comes from Distichodus sexfasciatus, assembly GCA_032718565.1. Lineage (NCBI taxonomy): Eukaryota > Metazoa > Chordata > Actinopteri > Characiformes > Distichodontidae > Distichodus > Distichodus sexfasciatus. The sequence continues at coordinate 527,518 of JAVGVS010000270.1, forward strand.
TATTTATGTCTTATTGGCATTTTGTTGGGAAGACACTCAAGTTTGACTTAAAACATATGTGTGTGTTATATAAAGATCATATTTTATGTGTTATATCTAAACATTTTTGTTTCCATTTTTGACTTTACTATATTGGAAAAGGTCTAAATGACTATTTGACAATCAAATACAATTTCACAATCAAGAACTGAGACATACAAGGAGTCAAATTACATAGACATATATTTATATGCATAAAGAATAAAAATACATATACATAATGTACAATATCTTGGCTTTCATAGCCTGAGCATCAAAACAGCTCTTTTTCACCCCCAAAAAAACACAAAAAACCTTTATTTTAAATAAGTGCAAATTGTTAATGAGACAAAGAATTGTAAAGCATTTATAAAGATTTTTTTTCATTCTTTCACCCTTCATTCACTGTAACACATGATACCAACATGAAAGTACTGTGCAAAGACTCAAACAGTATATTTACATAGACTTCATGTTTACATTTTTTCTATCTGTGAAAAGCTGGTGCCAGTTATGTTTTGACATAGGTACACAAGGTTTACTGCCAAAAATAAGTTTTATGGCTTTCTTACACAATATGTATGTGTAAGAACAAGAAGTTTGACGTAATTCAAAACAGAAAAGTTAAAAAAAAAGAAAAGAAAAGAAAAAAACTCACAATCTCATTAAACGTAACACCACAAAAAGCTCACGTTACTATCGCACCAGTGTGGAAAGTTATTTTTAAAAGAGATGGAGGTTGAATTTTGTAAGAGGGGTAGATATGGGGTTATTTTGGGGGGTAATTCACTACGTACACATTCCACTTCTCTGATTGTGCCCCCCCCACCCCCCCACCTTACAGGAATTCCCACACTTGGGTAGCCCGGCTTTGTGCTGCTGTCCCAGATCCGCTGGTCACATTGTGATCGAGTATAATGTTCCTCCCGGTTTCTCTCTAACACATACACTCATACACACACTCTCGCATACAAAACAAATACATAACTATACAACAGCAGGAAACCGGTAACTATACAAGAAAAAATGCTGCCTTAACTTAAAACTGGTTAGTGGCTCTTTTTTTGAAAAATGTCAGATATGTGTCTGGCAAAAGGCATTTTTTAAAATCACTAACTCATTTTATTTCTGATAAATATTCATCTTAAGCCAGTCCTGTTCTCTCGGCTAACGTTATCAGCTTTTCTATGCAAACATAAAAAGTGTCTTTTGTGAATATTTTTGGGCATCTATGAGATCCTTTACTGCGTAAACCACCGTAAAAAGGAAAACAGGGGAAAAGATTATGCTTTAACAATACTGAAAAGTCAGATCTTTCTCAAGATTGCATGAATTCTTTTAAATGGAGTCAGTGAATCATAAATGCGGCTTATTTAAAAAATAATATTTGACAAAGGCAAAGCAGCAGGAACACACACAAGAACTTTCCATGGCAACAGAACATGCAAAAGGGAATGTGCTTGCTGACAGTAATGACGGGACATGAGGTCAAACAAGCCGCTACGATGAAATTCTTGATAGATTTGCTTGATTTACCGAGGTCAGAGGTTCTTCTCAGAAAGATCGCTTATTTAAGTTTGTAAAAGAACCGCGGTGAAGCTTTCGCAGAGTAAGTTCAGATGCAGAGATCAGGGCTGAGCCGTTGCCTTCATTTACCTTCAGCACAAGCCACTAAATGACGGCGGATGTTGTTTAATTAGAGTCAGTTTACAGTCCTTTGGAATTTTCATTTAATGACAGATAAGTTTGGAGGCCACCACATTCAGGTTTTTTTGGTAAGTGTCATCTGCTCTGCAAATTTCTCTGTGGCCACAATGAGGCTGAGGTCGAACCGCAGCTGAGTCGAAAGCAGCTAGTTAATTAACTGGGACAGTAGAGAAATATTGCGACCATGAGTTCTGCTGTAGTTTTGAAGAGGAAAAGATCGACTCCTTCCTGTTGCATGCTTTCAAATATTGCAAATCAAACGAAACCCACCAGGCTATTAAAAAGTCAGATTCGGACAACTGTTTGAAGAACTCACTGAGGAAGGCTGCTTCGCAAACTTTGTAATGGAAATAATATCAGAAAAAACAATGTAGGATAGAAAACAATGGGAGCAAACAAAACAAGAGCTAATGATGCTAGTCGTAATCTTCATCCGCACAGACTGAGGAAAAATGAGAAGAAACAGTACAAGGAGCGAGCTAACCCTGGCAGCTTGACTCTCCTCACATACACAATATACAAAGTCATTCAGGTTCTCTGCTCATCCATTAAATAACTTAGCACTGCACAAGCTCCTGTAAACTGAAAACAAGTATGTAAGACAACTGATGAAGAACCCATTCAGTAGACATTTCCAACTTGATTCTGAAGCCACTAACATTTGTAAATGTACAAACAAAAAGAAGACAAGCAGAATGCATTAAAATGAGCAGATTATTCTGCACATCTTTACTTGCCACAATTTACTTGTAAAAAAATCATTTGTAAAAGGCAAGTAGTGTGTTAAGTGAAGTGCTAAACTGCTGCAAAGCTACAAAGAGAATATCATTGTATTTCCATAACTTCAACAGTGTTTCATGACTAACATTCACGTTTTTCATGTTTCAAAGTAACACTCTTGTTACATTAACAAATTAAGGTGAAAGTACATCTCAAAGAGACACAGTGCCCAAAGACACTAGTAAATAAAAGCTAACAAGTCGCCATTGGTTTGCATGAATTTGTACTTGCCCAGTTATTGTGCTATTAGATTCAAGAGAAGCTTTCAAAAGAAAAAAATATATATTTTCCCCACACTTTACCGCATATATAAAAATTAATTTAAGAAAAACCTCCCCTTAATGACAGTTCTAGTTAAGAGCAGCATAGAAATGTGTACCACAAGGTTCATCAAACATTCTGACAACTCATTTGTTTTCTTTTCTTAAAAACAAAACAGAACACATTTGGATACAACATCTGTCATAAAGCAATTTTTGCCTTTCACAATTACAGTAACAATGCTGAATGTTTCTTTTTTTCTATTACCCACATAGACTAAGCCTGAGGCTGTTTCCAACATGCACACGCACACACACACGCACACACACACACACATCTACACACGCAAACATGCACATACACTCATACACACACACCTCCAAAATGATTTTAAAAAGGAAAGAAAAAAAGTGTCTGTGAACAGGAATCCACACTTTAGTACTGGATGTGCTGTCAATTAATTACATTGGCATCCTCCAAGTTTTGAGCACTTCAGCAACAAAGAAGAGGCTACAAACCTTTTATTGTAACTTTATCAATCAGTGACAACTCAAAGCGGCAGGCGAAGGAAGAAGAGGCAGAATCTGAAAAAAGAAAACTCAAGGCTGTTTGCCTTTGTTCATTTTAAGATTTTATTGCCCCCTCTTCCTTCTCCTACCATCACTTCATTCGAGCACAGGGCCGGTCACCCTTTCCTGGGGCAGCAGTGACAAGAGGGCAGTCCTAGCTGGCAGAAAAGCCCCTTTTAAGAAACTGTCTTCTTGCCCCCCAAGTCCCCATCTTTCCTTTCTATTCTCATGTATGGCTCGAAAGCCGAAGCCCCGCACCCATAACTGGACGCTAATTCGTGGTGGGCCCCGCTCAGGAGCGGCACGGAGAACAGGGACGGAGGTGGGACTCCCAGGCGGGGCGAGGGAGGCGTGCCTCCGAGGGAGGAGAGCGAGAGACCGAATGTCCCGCCACCGCCGCCTGCCATGGCCCCCGGAGGGGTGCTGGTGCTGCTCACTCCTGAGGAAGAGGACGAGGACGACACTGAGGGGCTGCCCAAGAGCGAGCCATTGCCAGGGTGAGGGGGTGCCAGCAGGGGGTTGGGAGGAGGAGCCGGGACGGAGAGAAGTCGACCCTGCTCCAGCAGACGCAGGATGTTACAGGTGGCCAGAGACTCGGATGCAGATGAGGAGCGCTTGTCCGAGTCCTTGGTCTGATCCTTCTTCTGCTTGGTGCGACGGTTCTGGAACCACACTTTCACCTACAGAATGAGGAACAACTGACTTGAAGTGGTTGAAAGAGGTGGTAAAAGTATAATGAGCTCCATTACATAACTCTTTATAAGAAAAACTCAGTTATTAATTCCACCAAGATTCTGAAATTTGGCAATGTTTCCTTGTTTGAGATTTATTCTCAAACAATGAAGAATGCACAAATTTATGGACATTTTAATGCTTGCCTGTGCAAAACATTAGCTTGTTGGATTTCCTTAAATTCTACAGTTGTGAACAGTTCTACAGTTTTACACTTAAGAGTAAATCATGTACCAAGCAGAGATATCAAACTAAAACCTACAAGGCCTAGTGGAACTTCACCCCTGAATTTGGCTACAACAGCATGGGACAGGAAGGTCAACAGGGGTGTTAAAAGCTGCATTGAAATTCACATTTACAGCATTTAGCATATGCACCATTTTTTCACACCCAGAGCAGCAGCAGAGCATGCAGGAGGAGAGCCATCGGCTATTTCATTACGTACTTGTACTTCAACCAATATTCTCTGCATCACATTAATAGATTTTGTAAAAAGCGATCCATAAAAAGAAATGAATCAATCGCTCATAACTTTTCTTTCAACAAAACAGCAAGACATTTACACTCCTGGAGAGGAGATGCATCGTACATGTTAACATTTTGATCACCCTCTCCTCCAATGCAATATCACGTAACCCCGGAGTCAGTCTCGTGTGTGTACGTGAAGTGATGGCGGGACATTAACTCAATCACTACAGGGGTGATGGAAAAATGAGTGCATACACAAGTGCACACACACACACACACACACACACACCGGAGGGATCATATATGGTAGAGCGTACATGTCTCACTGGGTGGTAGTCTGGCCTGGAGCAGAAAGGATCCTGAGCATGGAGTAAGTTCCTGTGTGCTGAGTAAGAGACTGATCAGACAGTGCAGCAGGAATCCACACAGAGGGATGTAGGGACATTTAGATGTGAGCAGTAAGATCATGGCTCCCGCTCAGCCGCTAGTGTGAGAATAATGGGATTGCTAGTGATCCTCCAAGCATGCTGATGCCAAAGTCTTAATCTAAAAACATCCATATTTAGTGTGTGTTTGTGTGTATGAGAAAAAGAGAGATGAGAGTATTTACATTTATGCACGGTCCATAATATTAACATGCCCACCACCGGAAACTTCCAGCATGTGTTTGTGTGTGTATTAAAGCAATGTACATTAAATATAAATACACCATTGTCTAATAGATCCCCATGACCCCGCCCACCTACATGCCCGTCATTGCCAACAGACTCTCCCACTGGGTGGAGTTGAGTTCGCCTTTCATTTCATAAAGCCGGACACGAGAAAAGCCCTCCCATCTACAAGCGATTTCCCAGACGGGTACACAAGGGGGGTGAATGATGAAAAGAGGTGGGGAGAAGAGAAGAAAGCAAATCTCCTTCATCGTACATCTACACTATTGGAGTGAAATCCTCTTTAATGGGATCCAGGGTTCAGCGCTGGGGCAGAGATTACAGAGGGGAGATCGGCGTGACCTGGATTCTCTCTCTCTCTCTCTCTCTTCCTCTCTCTCTCTCTCTCTCTCTCTTCCTCTCTCTCTCTCTCTCTCTCTCTCCGGAGAATCCATCCCTCTGACGCAGTATACTCAAGCATGAATGCTCAGTTTTAGAACGCTCTTTAAGTTACTCCACTTCTTCAGCAGAAGCTACAGAACCCTGTATGCCAAGATGTAGGAAGAGTTTCCTAGGTCTTAGCATAAATAACTGAAGAGTTCTATCTATAATATTTGTATTTTTAGTCCATACCTTATATAACCTATACATTGACTATGTTGTATACTGTACTATGTATTGTATATTGTGTATTGTCTTGTTTATTGTATTGTGTATTTTATACAGTACATTGTTTAGTGCTCATTGTGTATTGTATTTTAATAGTTTCATAGTATTTTTACTGTCTGTTTCATTGTATGCATATTGTCTGGAATAATGCAGGGACACTAACATCTGGAAACAAATTCCTTGTACATTTATTAACATACTTAGCAAATAAATCTGAGTTTGAGTCTAATATTTGTAATGCTCCCAAAAAAGTGAACTTTAAGCCTCAAGGTCTTTCCTGCAAATTGGTCTTTATGTCAAGAGAGATGTAAAAGAACACCATTTTACGATGTAAAAACCTGCACACAGTGGATGTAACCTCAGAATAACTGCTGTAATACTCATAATCATGTTACAACTCCCGTAGTTCCATCCCCTTGCATCTGTCATATTCTGCTACACTCGGGGCATAAATCGTATACATAATTTCTGAAACACAGAGTATTTAATGGAATGCATGTTCTTATATTAAAACCTGTTCTATTGAAAGCCAGCTGCATTTCACTTTCCACTCAGCTCTATGCAACAGTTCTTGAGACACATCCTTACTTTCCACAACATCCCATCTGTGCCAGAGCTGGAGGTTTGCTTTACAGGTAATGCAGGGAACCAATAACCCTAGACCCATAATCTTTCTGTGAACTGGCGAGTGAAAAAAAAAATCCACAGCAAGAGAGACACCTGCTGTTGACCTTTCTGTGACCCCATGCAGAGGCTAATGCCCTCACACACAACCCTGTTGATCCCATGCATGTGATGACGGACAGCAGTGCACAACACAGCGATGCATTCTGGGTATGAACGCCCCGTGACCTCACCATATGACTGTATATCGCAGACGCTTGATTCACAAGCCTTAGGGACTAGCTGGCTCAGAATTGAGTCTGAAACTGAGGCGTGAGGACGTCTTGGCCGATTAGTTGCTTATATTGTGTAGTTAATTTGGGCAGAATAGGGCAAAGTAAAAGTAGAGTAAAAAAAAGCATTGATTAACTCTAATTGCAAAGTGCGTGGAGAACATGAATGCAATTAATTATCACTGCTATAAATGATTAGAGCTTCTCAAAGACCCAGCAAGTTCACAAGCACACTAGATCCCTCACTTTGTCACACTATGTTATCAAAATGAATAGTTTGGCTTTTCAGCTGTTACAGTCTCAACATAAAGGATCAGTAAAAGACTGGTTGAATCAAAAGTCTGGAAGTACCCATATGGTTTGATGTTAAGATAAAGGGGTTGATGGCAGAGTTTGCATATAGCTCAAAGATGCCTTTTTCACTGTTCTTGAGACCATCTTTCATACATTGTCTTCCAATTGTTTTATTACCAGGCAAGTCAATCCTAACCTTGGTCTCTACCTTCTGCCAGCATCACCTGCTCACCTGCTCACTTTTGTGACCTTACTGAAATACTGACCAGGTTCAGCCAAGGGTCAACCTTGTCTTACCGAACCGCCGGGAGGTATGGCTCCATAATCCTCCTAAGTGCAAAAGCGCTTGGCCTATTATTAGCGCTCAGGCTCCCCACAACTACCAGCAGAACTCAGCCCTGGGGCCTGAGGTGTTGGGGTTTAGATAAGGCAATTAGGCTTACCGTGCACGGGCTGAGACTGAGAGGATGGCTTTAACATACAATATGATTTATTTTGAGGCACGCTGACTGGGTTACAATGGCTACGCTGCGTAACAATGTACCTAAAGCACAACTTTTGTCAAAAAATATGAGATATGACCACAACTCTTCCAACAAAGCAAGAATAACAGATCATTTGGACCAACAGAAAAGGGTTCATATTATCTCTTCATCTAAATTTAAAATACAAATTTACAGTACATATTGTATCAGTATGTGTTTGATGTAAAAATGCGCCAAGGCATGTAATTTCTTTAGAGGCATTTTCTTAAGAGATTTTCAGATTTTATTGTTGCACTTGGCACTGGAGTATTTGAAACATGGGAAAAAATAAATAAATAATTCAGAAACTGTTTCTGGGAAATGTACATACCTGAGGGATAAAAAAAGGAGAACAGAGATTTAAGTTTGTATGCAGTTGAATATACTGAGTTCATCAAACTGTGAGCCCTGAATTTTTAATATATAATTAAGCCAGTGCATCAGTCATATAAACAACATATGCAGTCAAAAGTACTTTGCAGTTATGCAATTTATGATCTTGCAAACTTATTCTAAAATAACAGAAGTACAGGAATATATATATGTGTGTGTGTGTGTGTGTGTGTGTGTGTGTGCGAGTGTGTGCGTGTGTGTATTTTGTGCTTGAATTTATACACTCATGGAAATATTCCGCTGATAAGTGTGCCGTGCTACTCTGGCAGGTTTCTCTACTAACTGATCCAGCAGGTAATTGCATTACATGCTGCCTGGAAAATGACACAACAGGCTTGCACACATCCACTAAATAACCAACTGACAAACCTGTATGCAGACCTTAGACCAGCTTCCTAAAGTCCTAACTGGAACTGTTTGTTTTGCTGCAAGGGAGGGCAAGACTGAGAAGAGCTGATCTTAGATCAGCAGCACTGTGTTTACCTGAATGAAACATACCGCAGATGAACTTTTGGACTCTGCCATGATGCAACCTAGAGAGCTAAATGCAGCCTTTGACGAATACCAAGAAATATTAAAACATAAGCGCACATTAAATATATATATATCTTATAAAAGCATTTATAGCATTTGAAATTGATTATATTTATTTCATAAACAAATGCAGGCTTATTTAAAAAGTAAAGAAAATACCCATAATGGTCAACTAAAGCTTTTGTTTTTTTGACAATTAATTGGAAACATATTTTTTATAATTACACTGGGCTAGAATGTCCATTAAAAACATTTAAGTATCACAGTCAAACCTGCAAAGTTAAACTCTGATTTCCTAGAGTTCATAAACAATTAGAAATTGAACAGATACTGAAAAGTTTTGCTTTTTTCCACAAGAAAAACAGATCTTACTTGCTCGTATCCCTAAGGCTGTTTTACACTCTTCATTGGCATTTTGTTTTACCATCATTTATCTCTAATACACAAACAATCATCTCTTTCTATCCCTCTCCCCCACTCCCTCTCACCCATACATGCTTTCTTTCTTTCTCCCTGTCTCAGTCCTCTGCTTATGCACACTAAGCTTCTCCTACCATCCAGACATTACACTGCAGTGATGTTAGATGCCGTCTGTCTGGGTTCTCTGGTCCAGTGTGTACAGAAGAGCCATTCACGCTCTCATCAGTTGCTCACCATTAAACAATTCTTCAAACTGTTATTTCTGGAAAATGACTTTAAAACCTAAGTTGCTGAAGTAAGTCGAAATTGAATAAATTATTGTTTTAAGCTGAAGTGAAGAAAACAGTTATGTTAACATGACTGACTGATCAAATTGTTTTACTGCTGCCTTGAAATTTCAAGTAAAATCAAATTGTTTATAAAATTTTGTTTGACTCATTGTTTTAAGTCTAGTTTATTTTTGTATTGCTTTCTGTAAGAAATTCCTGTTTGCTGCTTCACTTAACATACTATATGACTGTTATATCTGAATTATCTGTCAGATGTGGTATATTACTGGAAAGAGACACAATATATTGTTATTTCAACTTTGCAAATGTCAATATATACATGATCATGTGTGGTGTATTAACACATTCACTCTTCAAAATAGAAGTTAGTTGTTAAACTGAAAACTAGTTGATGTTGCATAAATTATTGTTTAAAGTTGAAGTAACAAAGTCTGTTAACATGACAATTATCAAATCATTTTTACAGTGTTACTGGCTACATTTTGTGCTCGACCTTTAAATATGTTGAGTCCACTTCATCCAATGAGAGACTTTTCCTAACTGATATAACATCTATCTGTGCTGGCCTTCCAACTATTTTGCATCCAGGGAGCAGTGAGAAAGGAGGAATCCTCTTAACACAACAGTTCAGAGAAGATGACCTTCTCGACTCAATCAAGTATATACCTCATAATCAAACTGTATAGACCCATATGTGCAGACATAATGGACACTCAAACTTATAGTCCCCTGTGTCCATCACACCAAGCACACATACAAGGCTGTGGTCAATCCTCCTCAACTGACCCCAAGGACGTGCACAATTATTATGCCTCTCCAGTCAGTGCGAAGGGATTTCATAAAAGTACGAGATGTCCTTGCTTCCAGTCTATACACTAATGCAAAAGAAAACGACTTGCTGGGGTCTAAGGTTAAGCGTCTACTTTATACGTATAGCATCCACTTGTCAATATACAAAGAGGAACTAAAGGCAACATGAAATGAGCACTGACTGAAGACAGACAGTCTATAACATTAGTTTTATAACCAGTTTTGACTTTGACTCTTAGTAAAAGATCCCACAGAATCTAACACAGGCCTATAACTGGTTACTCTCTTTTCCAGTGACCATTTCTTCCTGGATTAAGGCCATTTAAGCATACTTTCAACCATTAAATCCATGGCTTTATCATGGATGGACTGAAGACAACAAAGGAATGGTACTATATTGGAGATATGAGCACTAAGAAGTCTTAAGGAAGAGCCCTCTTCTATTTTATTCTTTCTCTGGTCTAAAGTCATCTTAAATCTTAAATTTCAATATGAATGTTGTAATAAATGAGGTGTAAATTAACTATGTTGTGTTTTATATGATGGATTTTTTTTAATGTCACAATCCCAGATTCAATGAAAATTCAAGTGGTCAGTGTATCTTTTTTTCAGTTCACTGCATTGTGTGTAAACAGATGTTGTTTTGTCTTTTTGGCTACATATATCATTGTTTTGGTGTGTTTAGATGGGTTGCACCAAAGTAGCCATAGGGTATTATTGCAAGGGTTGTCCTTGTATCAAATAGTTAAGTGAATTTTAAGAATACGTAAATGGACCACAAACAGATTACACATGTATTTTTACATTGTATTAAAGATAACCAAAAGGTGCATTTCCACATTCTATTCTACTTTGGTTACAGTTGGACACCTACATAACAAAAAGAGACTATTAAAATAGCAGAATGTCCCACTGCTACAGCACTGCTATGTACACTACCTTTTTGTTGCTTAATTAACTGTGAAAATGTTACCTGTTCAAAACATGAAATACATGTGGGGAAACTACAATATGTTTAGCAATGCTTAATTTTCTGAAGAGGCAAAAACCTTAACCTTACTATCTGAAACATGAACTTTCATTTATTACTGGGATATTACTGAGCTTTGTTGTTTACCTGTAACTTAGAGTGCCAATGTCAAAAGGTTTATTTAATGAAAAAATCAGACACAATATTTACATAATAAGCCTACCAATGTCTAATTGCACACCAGTCAATTCATATAAACAAAAATGTTTAGTCAGTGAAAAATAATCAATAAACTTTATACATTTGCATTCCTGGTAAATACTGCTATCTTCCAGATGTAATGGGTTTACTAGAAAATAATTAATGCTTTTTATTTTTTAGCCCTCCGAGACACTACACTGCTGCAAAGCTCATACTGTACATATAAACTAAACTTAGAACAGTTGCCTGTGTTATTTGAATCAGTCAATAGGTGGCGGATTCCCCGGAGAGTGGTGTTGCCCGTGTCCTGGGTACCCCGCTGTGTTAGACAGGAGTGGGGAGCCACCTGCTGGGGATGCTGACTGGGCAGAACCAAGTTCTACGTCAGGGCTGCAGAACATTAACTTATGTAGGTGTGTAGGTGGGACTTCGTATCTGCATTTGGCTTCTGCATGTTTAACGAGTAAAGCATTCCACTGGGACACCTGTGTGAGTTATGTCTATTGTAGTTTTTCTTTCAACTCAAGTAACTTCCCTAAACAAGATTTTTAACAATAAACTAACCATCACTCTACATTACACTGGCATACCCCACAATACAGAACCAACAAACATTTGTGCCAAACTTAAGGCCACGTATCTTACCAAATATGAAGAACTGAGACCCATAGCTTTTTTGGAAAAAAGTTTCAGAGAAACACCATCTAAGAGGATGCCTGAAATAAACGCATGGGTCTTTCTCTCAACATTTTTAAGCTGGCTGTGCCTCCCTAAAATCATGGTGAGGGGTCCTGAAGGTGGAATTATTTGTGATTCTCAATTTTTTTTTTCTCATTGGGAATCATGACAGGAAAAATAATATGTTATTATAAACAACTTTACAAGATTGTGAGTCCTGTTATGTATACGAGTTCATAGAAGTTCTACTGCTTTTCCAGCAAGGTTCTTATTCTGCAACTGCTCCAGGGGTACTAAAAAATAGTTGATGATAGTCAACTGTGAAATAGTCGTGAACCCAGGCTGGGAAAAATGTTTGAAATATGTTGTAGTTTAAAACTGGCCATTCTTGAGATGCTGGAGAAATTCTTGTAGTTAGATAAAGACAAGTGCAATTTCTATTACATTAAAATGATGCAATTATGAGTAAACTCTCAATTCAACTCTCAAATAAATTTCAATTTTGCACGCAAAATTTAAAACAGGATAAATAGGATAATCGTTGCTTGCCTGTTGTGTTGTCTCCTATTTATTAAGGTGGTTCTGAAGAATTCCAAGAAGGTTTGTACCCAGACCTGACTAATCTCTGCTTTAAAAATAGTTAGATAACCTTTCCTAACTCCCCAACAGTTTCAGCCAGGCACAGCTAAATCACCCCTTAATTCCTCCGACACAGTTATTGTAAAATAAGAAATACAAATTACATATTAAAAATACAAAGTTAAATCCTGTCTTAGGGTTATAATCAGGCATTAATCTGAATAGATTTAAACAAACCAATCCCTGAAATTAACAAAACAAAAACTAAAAAGTTAAATAAAAATCTTTGCAGTCTGCTCCACGTTTTAACTTATTGGAGACCAAATTAATATAAATGCAATTGATATAAGTGCATTGAATATATTTTAATGGAAACGCGTCTTGATAGTATGCTCAGGCTTTTTAACCGAACCCCAGTGGGCGAGTTGTCACTACTGAATCGTGGCTGTTAAATTTCTCCCTTTACATGGTGGTGTGAGTTTGCAAACAGTGAGATATATCCAGCTTCATTAAGAAGGACATCATGTTTTGTGGCATGCACTTTTCATTTGATGAGTCAAAACAGAACAAAGGCAAATAAAAAAAGATTTCCTGTCTTAAAACAAAGTTTCAGAACCTCACTTCAAATAAAATGGAAAGCATTCTAATTATTCCCACGGGCCACACTTTCAATATATTTATTTATTTATTTATTTATTTTTAAACCGTCTGTGTTATGCATATGAGGTATGCAGCTATGCACATATTCATTTTTTGTCCTTAGCAGAATGATCAAATAAATCTAAAATCCATTTCAAAAATCCAGAGCTCAATCTTTCCTGCACAGTTGTTACGCTTAGAATGTTTTAGTCTGAGTTGAAAAGAACTCTGCCACAACCAATGAATATGAATGAGGCCAAATATTAGCACACGCTAGCTGTCTAAAATACGTGTAGATTCTGAAAGCCACTTTATTAAAATGAAAATGTTAATGTTCTCGAGCTTTACCGGACGGGTGACTCATAGTTTTCCTTGAATAAAATGTGAGGAACGTTCCCAGTGCTGGACTTTAATTGAACCACTATGAGAACTTAAATTCACTGTATTACTAAAAAGTGATGCCAATCCTAAAAGGAATGCTTTCAGAACTCAATATGAAATATTTGGGACCTTGAGCGCAGATTCTGCTGTGGTGATGTACCTCCCAAATAAATTGTTCCCAAAGAGAAAACTAAAGTTGAAGCTTAAGATTTTTGTGATATTGGAAACATTCATTTCAAAAGGCAGGCTTGCAGGAGGAACACATTTTTCAAAGCCTAACATGCAAAACATTTGATGATTTGAATTTGAGTTGTTTATCGAAGACATTTCAATCAGACTCTTAAATAGACAAGCTGAACGAAATTCTCAGAGAAGAAATTGAAAATCCATGAGTAATGTGAGTTCTATTTGTCATCCAAACGGATTTTTTTTATTGCGAACTGAAACTGGTTTGAATATCATTTTTTATACATTTAGTAGCCTATCAATTTAGGTCAAAAGCATGGGTTTAGCCACACGTTTATAACTGGTCGAAACAAGGCCAAACTAAGTCAGTTTAATACGGTTGTGATATACTTCTATCATGTGTTAATTCGTCAAACGATAATTCGGTCAGCAGTCAGTAGTGGTAAATATTTTCACTTTTTTTTTTAAAGAGAGAAGGTAGACATTTCGAAGACTGTTTCTTTTTTATTTGAGATATTACGGTAAAATAATCAACAGTAATATGAGAACAAAAATGGAATAACATTTTTGAAGGCCATTCCAGCAAATGTATGAACGAGCTATAAACGATGCAAACTATGCAAAAAAAAATCTGATCCATAGTGACAGATCGTAATAAAATCAAAGGAAAATTATTATTATTATTATTATTATTATTATTATTATTATTATTATTATTATTATTATTATTATTATTATTACCTAATGATATTAATTGTAAAAAGTAATATACAAAGTAATTACTTGTATCGATGTAATCAACCTACCCCATTATTTATGCTTGTATTAATTTAGATCACACAAAATTTTTTGAAAGGCTGCAAACGTTTTTCTTTATATATTTTTCAATCTTTACTTTACAATGTTAATTATTATGTTAGAATTTTTTCTTTAATTTTACACTTAAAATATTTGAAACATCCCGTTGGATACGAAGAGTATGCTTAAACACAGAAAAGCTAAGCAAAATTAAAACTTTTTTGAGTTAACAATATCTTCTTATGGTGTGTATTTTAACACTACATTACACTAAATTCCTGCGACAGTTTGGCTTCAATAATATGAGGACAGAAACTTTTATGTCATGCTTCAGTTGAACAAGCTAAGCTTTTCAAAGCTAGCTATTTCAGCACATAGAACAGCGACTCCGTCAAATAAAACGTCGAGCTCCAACACCGGCTTTAACGTAATTAATCACGTGTACAAATAAGAAATATAAAAAATAATAAGTTGCCAAGGAAGTTTGACAATTATTTTTTCCACATTTCATTACTACGCCAATTATTTTAAGCGCCACCTAGTGGTAAAACTTAAGAACCGTTTTGCATTGTTGACGCACACGCCGATAGTGATATAGATTCCTTCGTGACATTCATTTAACTCGTTTTTTTCTTAATGGTTTTGCCAACTTATGACTTGAACTACAGTTAACTTCAACTATACAATACACGGGCCAGTTGTAATTCGTTATTTTATATAAGCATTTTGTACCGTTTCGAGTAGTATTTTTAAGAACCCATAAGTAGTTTTAATCGTTACACATTTGTTATAAATTTTCTCTTTGTAAGGCTAGTTCAGTTTAGCTAGGTAACGTCTCTATTTAAAGAATTTGAATACATACCCCTAACAAGTAAAAACTTCTTAAGTGTTTAAAAGGTAAAAGCTTTCCAATTAGAGATGATTTTAAAACACATACACACCAGTGGTTTAAATTGTTTACTCTGAACTGACGTTGACATAATTCAAGTAGGGCGTGAACATACCAAGTTAAATGCTGTTTAACAAATAGAAGTTCCGCCCACTGACAACCACTATGTGAAAAGTAGTTATGAGTCTTAACAAACGACAATGCTGGTCTACGTTTAATTTTTCAAAATAGGAAACGAGCAAAGTCAATGTTATTACTTTTCTTGTCGAGCAGTTATTACTGGTTCTTAGTTATTAACAAATCAACTGAGTGGAAATTTTCCGTTCAAATGTGACATGTATTTAGCTTATACCCGTAGGTTTTGATGGTCATGCCGCCAGGCCTTACACTTTTCTTTTGTCTGCCCGAGTCCGTGTGGCACTCGTTTTAACCGCCTACTCAACTTTTACTCAGTCTTCTTGTTTTATTGACACCAGGTTCTCAAATATTACATTATTTATGCGCAAAGTGTCTGGTATTTTTATTTATTGATGCATGAAAAGTAAATCAGTCATTAATAGCCTTATGCTGTCAAATAATAGATAAAGGTTTTTCAATTATTGAACGAATTGACTATCAGTCGATAATAATCACCATATGCTTTTTGTTGACGTTGTGTGATGCATCTTCTAAATATTCATTCTACCCCAGACAACTGGAAAATGGTTAAACAATGGGTATATACTGAAACTAAGTATGTAGCTAAGTTATTATTTGGTGTGGATACCGCTTTATCTTGCGAGAAAATATGTTGTGATATCATAGACAGGGTCTGTAAGAATGACACGTTTCTACATCATTCACATACAGCGTGCAGCTATGAGGACAATAGGCAGCACAACCCGGGCGGAATCGAGCTACTTGGTTGACCGGTTATTCTTCTTTTCAGCGTTTCTAACAGAGCTAGAACTACATGATCTACAACCAATAAAACAGCATAAATACACAATATATGTTTAAAAAACAGTTTGCAGACACACATGCGAGAAATAGCTATCCCGTCCAAACAATGTAGCAGGCCCTAGTGTACTGTGAACTGAGTAAAAACCGTTACATACCGAAATAAGCCCAATTAGTAAGTATATGTGTATTTTCAATTGGTCAGATATAATTTTTATTTAATTATCATTGTTTTTACAACGAAGCATCAACAGTAAATGTGCAGAAATCACAAACGTCAACGTCAACTTAACAACGACAACGACGACAATAATAATAATAATAATAATAATAATAATAATAATAATAATAATAATAATAATAATAATAATAATAATAATAAATGCGCCAGACAAAAGGTTTACCCATAAGAATGAATCTCCTGATAGTCAACTGTCGGCTTATCAATAGTTAAATTAGACCATAACAAAGTTTATTTTTATTCATCAAAACATGGCTTTAAAATATGAATTAAAACATGCAGCGTGGTTGCTGAGTCGCCACAGGCTGGGAAAAGAATTAAAATGCCCGTCATGCGTGGATTAAAACCTGCACAATGCGTTTTTCTTACCTGGAGTTTTCGGACAGGTTGAGCTGCGCGCCTGCGGCTCGAGTGCGCTCGCGCCCACCACGTACTGGCAGCGCTGGAACTCGAGCTCGAGCCGATAAAGCTGCTCCGCCGTGAACGAGGTGCGCGTGCGTTTCGGCCGGTCCAAGTCGAGGAGCCTTCGGCCAGAACGATCTCTGAATAGTGCCCTTGGCATCTGCGGAGGAAAAAGGCAATCGGTAATGTGAAGGGAGAATTTTTTGCTCAATGCACATCAGATGTGAACGCTGAATTTATTTTTTGATCTAAAGGGCAAATTCATCGTCACAAATCTTAAAATGACGGTTTTTAAAAAATTCATAAATACAAACATTTATATTTTATTAAAATATTCTCTGAGATATGAATAGGACTTATCTTTGTATAAATATAAAAGTTATTATTATTATTATTATTATTCAATATTATTAACCAATAATATTATTATTATTATTATTATTATTTATTATTATTATTATTATTATTATTATTATTATTATTATTATTATTATTATTATTATTACTACTACTACTACTACTACTACTACCTAAAATGCGTAAGATCTGGCGTATTAATCTTTCGTAAAGTCTCTAATTTTGTCTTCACAGACCTTCTCATGAAACGTTGAGTCGACTAATTTTCTGTGAGCTTTAAATTACGAATAACAATATGTTAGATGAATTAATAAATTGCAGCAATATCTTTACAATATTATTCGTTTTATTATAAACAAAGATAAAAGACGGTATTTTGACTATACATGATTTCAAGTGTCCGGAGTAGCATGAACTCACAAAGCAGCCAGTAGACTCTCTTATGTACTGACATAACAATAAAAACACAAATATCTACATTGAATCTAAACACAGAAAAAAAAAGACAGCTCGTTTGGTGACAAGACATTGAATAATCATTTAACCTCTGCGGCCTAGATATAAAATACAGACTACGACAATGATAAGGGACACCACACTATGTGACTAGTCATTACACGCGTATTAAAATCGTGTTAATGTAAAAAACAAAACAAAACACAAAACACAAAACATTGAAACATTTTTGAGAACATCAAATTACATTTTTAAGTCTAACACAGAGTGGCGGTTTATTACAATGATACACTGAAAGTTTAGCAATAATATTTGAAATACTATGGAATTTGTGAAATAATGAAACTAAATGCGAAACGAAATTAACTGTCTTTAAGTTATATAAAATGTATTTAAAACCAAATTATTTTACCAAAAGCCCAGTAGCCTATCTAAACATAGAGCGATAGCTCCACCTCTCCGCCAGGCAACGGCTGCCTGGCAACCACAACTCAATTATATCACTTGTTTACGTTAATTTGACTAACAACTCGTTTTTATCGTTTATCAAAACGTTTGACATTTTATTATACATAGGAAATATTCTCTTATTTTTTCACCCATTGTCAGCTCTTTTAAATGTTCTACGACCAATAGCACATAGTGACCCCTCTATGACCCTGCGTGTATCCAGTGCATTCAATCGTCAGCTTTAAAAACAAATAGTGACACCATGGGATTGCGGCTTAGCTCCGTGTCCTATAAGCAACTCGGCCAAACCCGCTCAGATGCCCCACAGCACATCCGATCGCACTCCGGAAGACGTGCAAGTTCGTTCTCCGTTGCAATTAACTATATTATATCTCCTACCGTGCACTAAATTGTGTTAAATTTCAGTGATTTGCCCCAAATCTACATTCGATACCCTGTTAATGAGCTTTTAACAGGAACGGAATTTAGGGTGGGTTGCAATGTAAAAATAGGTTTAGGTGTTTAAAGAGTGCTGATACATAGGCCTAATTAGTGGTTTTGTTTTCATTGGTTTCATATTTTCTCGAGCATTGATGTAACCACAATCACTTAAAATAATTAAAGAAAATAAACTGTGTTTATGTGGTCTTGCCAGAAACTGATCATCTAAACTGACAAATACCCCTAGCAAAAATACAATATATCCTTTTAGTTCTAGTTATATATTGCTGTTTAAATGATCCATTGGGCGATTAATCAATGGTAACTCCATATTATTGAAGTTTGAATACAACAGATAGAGCTTTGCACATCTTTATCAAAAGTATTTTTATATAATTTCTTGCAAATAGCAACCGCTATGACTTTCTATGATTGCTACCACATGTAGATAATTTGGTTACACTATTATATTTATTAAGGAAAATTAGCTTAAAAATAAAAATAACACACATCAAGCCTAGATTGTTAAATAACATTAATAATGACCACTTGTCAGTAAACACATACATATATTGTATAGTCTGTGCTTCCAGACGAAATACTTATTTGAACCCATTACTTAGTTATCATTTGGTTAAATTTTTTTCAGTTTTAAAAATACATGGTAAATATAGGTACATGGGAAAAATAGCTTAAGATAGAACAATTACCGATGTCTATTTCTACAAATGTTTTCTACCTGTAGGATTTCTAAATCAATTTATTTTTGTGAATTCATTCATACAAAATATACTGTCTGTGGCAGATCTGTAAGTTGCTTGTTTTGTTTTAGTTTTGTGTGTAAAATATTTTTACGTTATTTGATATGTTTCAATCATATCACACACACACAAATACACACGATACCATATACACCATACCGATGTGCCCCAAGCAGTGTTTGTGTGCATTTCACCTGTTATTTTAAGACGGCCACACCTTACTGACATTATCGATTCAGTGGCCTTGTATGTATTAACTAAAATTGTTTATTATGCAGGCCATCTTTTACAGTGGTATTTAAAAATTTTATCGTACAACTATAATAATTATAAATCAGTCCCATAATTAAAATGTTATATTTAATGTCTTTGGGATTTAGCTATAGGTTTTGTCCCTGTAAATAATGCTGACATCACTAGATTTTTGGGTTAATTTAACTACACATTTTAGCCCGGTCATTATTTTAACAATATTTAAGTAAATCTCAAATGTCACTTTAAATGAATACAGATTTTTGCTACCACAGAATTAGGCACAATAATTTTAAAAGTATAAACGCGTGACATAGAATACGAACCTACAATTACTAGTTTACTATAGAATTCTGTACATACACCTAAAGCTAATAATCATTTTATATCCGATTTAAGTGTGAATTTGCAATTTTATCACTTGGTTGGTTTTTTGCACCAGGAAAAAATACAACCTCAACAGTTGTATATTCAACTAAAATATTCTCCTACCTCTGACTAAAATTCGACGGCAGTAGTCCGGGTCTCCTCCTAAAAGTTTATCGTGTCCGTCCTCGCTGGAGGAGGTCGGTGTAGACGCGGATGTCCCGGGGGTGTCTGTTGAACTCTGCACCGGGGACCGGCTCCCCACTTCCGTTCGACTTTTTGAGTCTCTCTCCCGGTCACGACACAATGAATTGGCTCCACAATGGTTTCGGTCGTCGGCGATCCCATCGCCCATAGTCGTTGCTTGATCGAACATGTGGTGTATTATTTTTCTTACTGTTTTAATTTACCTTTTTCTCAAATCTGTTGCTTTAGTATATTGTCAGGTTATATCGACTTGAACTTTCTTCTATTGCTTCCTCTAAAATGGGGGACACCGTCCCCAAAACGCATCCAATCAGAGTCCAGAGGCAGAGAGCGCGGACTGAGCCGAGTTCCTGTCCAAGTGCTTCGGCATGTTCCGCAGGTCCAGGCTCCGTACAAAGTCGAGGAAGGGGGACAGAGAGGAAGGGGAGCCCTCAGGAATAGCCGAAGAACCCACGTCAAACTACAGGACAATGTCCAGCCCAAGATGCATAGCCTATTGTATATATGCAGAAGGGTTTTAGCTCTTTGACCGATCCACTGGGAGGTGCTTCTCTGCTTAACCGCGTATAAGTAAACCGATGAAAGACGGTGGCAGTTCCATGCAACCAACACCTATCTCTCTCTCCCTCTCTCTCTCTCTCTCTCTCTCTCTCTCTCTCCCCTGTTTTTAACGAATAGCTGTTCTCCAGTGATGCATCTCCCGACGGTGGCGATTTTGCTGTCGGATGGTAAGCTTGGTGTCAACACGGACTCTTCTCATTGGGAAGAGAGCTGCCTGATTTCAGAGGGTGGTGCAGCTCAGCTGGGGATATGTTTTTCTTTCTACATTTGAGTAAGGAAGTGTAATTAAAAATTAACCAATTTCCTTTTTTAAAAAAACTTATTTTTAGTCGTAGCCATTTGCCTGTACGAGGAGCGTATGAATATAATCCTAGCGGCAGGTTACATTTTTAAATTGACTATCAGCACTCACGTCACTTCCTGTCACTGTGAGGTGGTCGCTGATTGGTTACAACGAAGGGTGCGTTTCAAATAGCACACTTGCGCGCTAAGTAGTGGGTCAAAGGGGCAGGGCATTCGTGCCCGAATGGACTGGCGTGCGGTTTTGACGCACTATTTAGTAGGCTAGTGAGACTGATTTGGGACGTGACCGAAGCAGAGTAAGAGCGGGGGATGAGTGAAGAACGTGAAAACGATTACCGGTGACAGCACGCGGGGAAACCCGAACGAGACGCTTGGATTTAATCCGGTATCTGTCCTGTGAATAGAAATATACCGGTTTCTCTAATGCTTATCTAATTTTTATTTAATAAAGATTTAAAAAGAAAAAAACGTTTTATTTATGATTTTAGGATAAAATCAAAGTATAAATATTAAGTATTTTGACATTCACAATGCTCTGTGTGTGTGTGCGTGTGTGTGTGTGTTATTGTGAATATATTTACCCAAATGCCAAATAAACGCTTTTATGACAGCATTTTTGTGCATTTTGAAGAAAACCAATAAACTTGTTTGCACATGCAAGTTCAATAAAGAGCGATCGAAACTGGCAATAAATTTATTGTGACTTTAGAAAATAATAGATTTGTTTTGCAGTGAAACTGAAACAAGGTGCTTTATATCTAGCTTTAAAATAATTTATGAGTGAATATTAATGTATCGGATTTAATAGTCTGTATGGAGTGTACTTTAATTAAGAACAGGTTCCTTCGTACTTACTCTACTTCATTTCTAAAAACGTCCAAACCTCACTTGATTGCTTTGGTTTTCAATATTGTTGAGATACATACGTCGGTTCTAATGCCAATTCAGCATGTGAAGCAAGACTTTGATAACCTCGCAATTTTGTGACATTTTAAAATATACAGAGATGATTATTTGCTGGCTAAACTACACGGCAGCAGTAAGGCTGCTCGGCGCTGAAAGTTGCCATAATTCACAATCACAAAATTAGAATCTTTTCTCTGCCATCGCAGTCCCATTACGGCGAACGCAGTGACATAATTACAGTTTTGCCACGTTTAACAGTGTTTATCGCCCAGCGCTGAAATCGCTCATTATCAATTCAGCTGCTCCATACAGATTAAACTGTGAAGGTAATGAATGGAGCTGTCAATCAGAAAGGCACAGAGCACTTCCACTAAAGCGACAACACAGTCAAGAGAGGTCTAATTGCTTCAACTGCTATGTAGCTCAGTCAATCAACGCAGTCTCTCTCTCTCTCTCTCTCTCTCACACACACACACACACACACTTCGTCCAAGTCTTCTTGGTACCACACAGGGCCTTTTTGCTCCTCAACTTGGGTACTACAAAAACATGCATGAAGTCACACTACTAAATATTTGTATTATTTCTCCCACAGGTCCATCCACAGGCATTTTGCCCAGCGAGACTAAGGGTTAGTGTGGGTAATTGTAAAAAGCCAGTGGGTCTATATGCAGAAAGAGATATAATTTAAACATCTGTCAGAAATACTTCCAGTCGTCCGAGTGTGGAGTCCTGTGGGTTTTGTGTATTGGGGTTAAATCCTATATGGATAAGTGAGACTGTGCTCACAGGGCTTCATTCTATTCATTTCAAATGTATTAAAATTAATGACTCTCTCTCTCTCTCTCTCTCTCTCTCTCTTTTGTTCACAATTAAAGCCTGGCTATTACGTATAAGTTTGCATTTGATACCATATGGTTTAAAGGGGTACAAATATTTTGTTCTTTTTTTAATCTCATTAAATTTTGCTTTAAAAAAGAAACAATCTTTCCGTGTACATACTTCTTCACAGCTTTTCTGCCCTTAACGATTATTTAAAGGGTCGAAACTATAAAGAAGTATAAAAAATATATTATATATACCAACAAATATAAACATGACAAACATAAAATCTCTATGTATTTCCAACAACGTTTAAGTTACATTCTGATGCGTTTTAATGTGGTGTTGTGCAAAAGTATAAAAAAGTTTATGGTGAAAATTGTCAATTCGAATAAAAGAGAGTGGATTCAGAATGCAGAGAAGAAGAAACACCAAGAACTTCAGTGCTAATTTCGAAATAATGCTTTAATTGTACTGGGGTATAAATCTGTGGTGTGCAGGACGCTATATAAAATACTCACTTGAAAATCTAGAAATCATTAAATATGTAGAATGATTTAAAGTATAAGAATGACAGGGATAACCATGACATGCCCAACGTTCAACACCTCATTTGAAAAACATAATTATGCCACACATTTTTTATCACTGTAAAATTAATTAAAGTAATTAATTACACTACACAGCGAAATTTTAAGTCAAGGTTGAATAAACCCCAGCCTGTTTAATTAGCTCTTACATTGTCCAGCTGTCCTCAAATGAACTCTGAAAGTGTTAATTTAACGCTGATGATCACTTTGGGCCCCTGCAAGAAAACAGGACCTGAGGTTCACCTTCAGCCTCCCTGTGACCCCAGTCACATAACCAAGTCAAAAAGATTCTCAAGTGGCTTAGACCTAAAAATCCAAGTGAAAATATGAGGCATGATCCGAAGGCTGCTGAAAGTATGAGATATCATAACTACCTAGAAAGCTCAACCAAATACAATTAAAGGATTATTAGTGACTGGAGAGTGAAAATATAAAAATTATTTTGTGATTTTCATTGTGGGTTTCTGAGAGCGTGTTTTCATCCTTTATATTATGGAACATTTATGCGACGTTTAAATTTTGTTAATAAGTCGTAAAGACTAATTAGTAATACAACGTGTAGCCGTTGCTTTATAAAAATACATTTAAGCTACAAGCCCACATCTAAAAGCAGGTTCGTTGTATGTAATCGAATTCTTTGTGGTAGAAAATATGTCGTATAATTATGGCCCATGTAAATAAGTTTCTTATCAGGTTTCCGCAATAATTCAATATTTGGACTATTTTAAAATAGCAATGTTAATTTTTCTGAGCTGAAAAAACATTCCTTCATCGTTGCAACGATTTTATGCCAAATGAAACATCTTTGTTAGAGTTAAAGGTCCTGCAACTGCACACGACAACCGAGACACCAAGTCTAAAATAAAATTCTAATTGTCTGTGCTGTGAGGTGCTGTATTAAATAGTATAACAGGAAAAATATTAATAGTGAAAATCCATTTAAAATAATTTTGTTTGGAAACATACCTACACCTTTATAAAGCTGTCGTAGTGTTGCATTGCGCTGCAGGAGAAACTTTTTAATCGATCCATTTTGCTGCTTGTCGTTGTTCCGAGTTTTCGTGTCCCGGCTGAAATCTCCTGCGATCGAAGACAAAAAAGTATGAAGTATTAAAAATATAAAATTTAAAGCATAAGACAAAATAAAGGTGGTCTATAAATCGAGACCGCATTTAGTTGGACAAATTGGATAAGGTAAGATAAACATTATCTTTAGCGGCGCTACTTTTGTATTGCCATTCATTTTTGCTCACTGTAATTTTTACCCTCCAAATAAAACTACAATAGAACCTGTAATACAAATACAGTTTTATACGGAACTGGCAATGAGCAAAGCAAACGTGATCATCATCATTTTAAAGAGACAGTTTGGGTGCGATTTTAAATCGTAATTTTGGAACATGATTTAATATAGTCACACAAACACACGGAACATATAATATATTCTACGCCCAACTAAACCAAAGCCAAACCATTGCTGCATGAGGCAATGTTGTTTTGAGATACATTTTTCTGTTCAACAAATCATTTTAATAGCTGTGAAGTTTTTAGATGAAAGCCCTCATTTAAGCCAGAAACAAACAAAGGACGTAAACTGCACCATGTGGCAAATCTTTCTCATTAAAACGATAAACAATGTTGTACTGCACACTGACCTCTGTACAAACGTAATAAGTGCGAAATGTCAGCTCCCAAGCTTTCTTTAATGGCCTAAACTCATCAACTGTCAGTCTGGGTTTCTCAGGCATCCACCCACAATGCAGTACACATAAGAACAAGGCAGCCAGGTGTTACCCAAACAGAGAGGCATTCTGTCCCACAGCCCCCAAAAAAACACGCATAACTGTTGGATGACAAACCTTCCTAACTGAACCAGGGTCAGACTTAAATGTGTTTTAAATATCTATGTCTTCAGTCCACCTGCTAATTACGGACAGAGTGAATGAAAAAGGACACAAGCGCTGGGAATCCATGCAGGCCAAAACAAAGAGGCTTCCCAAAGGTTACTCACAGTTTTCCCGAGGCCTGTGTGAATGGCTTTTCGGGTGACGTTGAAAGAGGAGTGTGGTCTTGCTAGGTCCTGACTAAGAATTTTGCAGAAAATGTGAAGCTGGAATGGGTGGAAATTAAAAAAAAGAAAAAGAAAAGAGGTGCATAAATGCACTTTAAAATGTTGCATAACTACATTGTCTATAGAGAACATAGAGAATAATAAAATTATTTAGTGGTTTTATTACTCTATTACTTTATTACAACAACATGTTTATGTCCATAATGGCTGGAAGAGTTTGGAGAGCTCATAAATCACATTGTAAGTGTTTACAAGAAATCTGCCCAAGAGTCACAGGATGGAGAAAAAGGTCATAGATCCACATTGTGAGGAATATTTGTCTCCTTTGTTTACTGCAAATGCTCCACTAACTGATTTATTGATTATTTAAAATGTATTAATTTATTCTATACAAAACACCTCCAGATGAACAGTTACCGACACACTCGCCATTACTGAATAACCAAAAGACTTATTTAATGACAAGAGGCAGAATACAGTCAACAGTTACTTTTATTCGTTTTAGGAAAAAAAGCCAGTATGCAACACTCAAGGCCATGCCAACATGTATTCACAGAGCAAACCAGACAGAAACTTTGTCAAGATTATTAAATCTATTCATACCACTGCTGCATTCCAACAAATTTAACAAAAGAAACTCATGACTTCAGGTCCTCGACATTCTAATAGTCTTTCTTTAAAGACTTGACTCGTTTCTACAGACAAAAACCTCAGATTGCTATTAAAACAGACATGCTTCTTTTGTCCAAAAATGTTTTACATTGCTAGGCTTCAGTAAGGCTTTATTCATTCTGCATTAATTCATGTCAGATAGATGCTGTAGTTGAGGGAGTGAAGAAGACAAGATGGATGACTTAGGCACTTGGGCATACTCAAATTAATATTACTCCTAAACAAAAATATAAAAATGAATACACAAATGGGTGTTTTCATGTGAACAGCCCTTGAGGAGTAACATTTGACAAATAAGAGGGGATTTCACATATACAATTTCTACCATTTTCAGTCTATAGTAAAAATGATGAATTTTAATTAAATGGATGGTCAATCTGTTAAGCAGTTTATAACTGACCTCATAACACTAAATGTTAACTTTCTCTTTTGCTATATCTTCAGAAGTGTTTGACTCAAGTAAGTAAGTATAATATATATCAAATCTAGAGAGAATCATTGAAAGACACATTCACAGTTTGTATGAGGCCAGAACAACGACACGCTCCACAGTTGTCTCCCTCCTCGTGATTTAATGATGATTTTCTATGGTGTTCTACGGCTGCTCGCGTAAAAAAAGTACAATTTACGGTCTACAGTGACCTCTAGTGAAAATGAGGAAGAATTCTTTAAAAATTCACAGTACGTCCATGAGCCTCCTGGTGGTCATGAAAACATTACAATAGCAAAACCTTGAACAGCCTGCAAACACCGTAAAAACCACACAAGCAAAACAACAGTGCATTTTGTCCTTTATCTGTTTTCAAAAAGACAAACATTCAACCACACTATCAAAAATGAATGAGGATACTTGATTATTGCCTCATGAGGACAGAAAAACTTGGACCATCTAGACAAGAAGTAAATGTTACCGTTGACCTTATAATGTTTTACAATCTTTCAAAAGTTTGCCAACATATGGAGACGTATAAACCTATCGCAGTGTCAGGCAGAAGTCTCTCGAGCTTTTTCTAGATTGTTTGGCAGATTCCAAAGCTGGGAATATTCTGTGCAGTCCCGGATTACAGATATGTAGGACTGCAATCAGAATAATCAGAATGTCTCTGGGGTTTAGGTCACACGGTTAGTCGAATCCTTGCCAGTCACTTTGCTCCGAGTCATACTCAAGCTCTGCTCCGATGCACCGCACCCCTTCCAATAACATCGGAGTTCCGTGGTGACGGTCTAAAAGAGAAAAAGAAAGGGAGTGATAGAGACAGAGAGGGGCCCACAAAAATACAAGAGTTATTCAATGGCACGAATTATGCATGAGAATTATGATATTAACATGTATATAAATTCAGAACAATATACTTTTAAATAATCATTTATCATATTTCCAATATGTTCACTAGCAAGATATAAAACACTGATACTTCTTACTATGTGAAACTATGACATAATTATATCTAATGACACTCAAAATTCTGCATTGCTGAAGTTCAATAGTGTTTAACCACTCTGTTTCAACAGAGCGACACTCTCATGAGGGCCGACCGGAATTTCAAACAGGTTTAATTTGCCCATGAGGGGTTAATCAGTGCTCGTTACCCCATGTATACTACACGATGCACAGCGCGCGATTAAGCTGAAACTCAGGCAGATCCAAAAAATAGTCGCACGAATGAAAAATTGGCTGGAAATGGGCGGATAATCGCACAGTGAATGCCCAGCTTAAGGGCAAAAAAGTTGTCACTTAATATCAACATTTATGGCATTTACCAGGTGCTCTTCTTGAAAGAGACAGCTCAAGGGCTCAAATGCCAGGCTTGTAATGTATTGTAATATATATTTTGGGTCACCTAAATCAGTGGTTGTTCCAAACTTTAACCAGTACAATTCAATAGTGTTTAACCAGCACTACTCAAAAGTGTCATCCACTTTTACCAGGTATCAGCTTAATCTCTTCTGAGTTTCAGTATCAATTTTTTTTTTTTTAACTGCAACTTCAATGAATGAACCAACACTTTTTAAAGTAATTTTTCTTACATTAAAGCAATTATTAGTTTTAGGGCCTGTTTACACATATGTGGATATTGTTATAAACACATTTTTTAAACATTTGGGTCTTTCGTTTAGATGTAAACAGAGTTTTAGCCACATCAAACACTTTTTTTTAAACGCACTCCAAAGTGAAGAATTTTCAAAACGCTGGATTCTGTGGATATGTATAAACGAAACCCCCAAACGTATTTTAAAAATGTGTTTATAAAAAATATCAGGCCCTTAGTCCCCATTTAGGGGAAACAAGGAATCATGACGCGTAAATGATATTTTTCGTGATGTAAACACAGACGCTGCGTGCACACTCTCACAGGGAAGTTCAACATTCACTTAAACATTCCTTTTCAGTTAAATCTTCCCATTTATTACAGACAAAACTTAAATAACTAAAACAACCAGCGTTCTACTCACAGCACAGCCATTTACTTGATATTTATTTATTCCCGACGCGCGTCCACAGCACTATTGTGCCGCGGCTCTCATATGTGACCCTCCACGGCAAAACCAGTCGCTTGTTGCGTGGGGTAAAATTTTGGATTTTTTGTTTTTGGTGTTTTGAAACAGTGGAAGGTCTATACTGTACTGTTGTGAATAAATTTCGCTGAAAAACTAACCCTTTCCATCCCAAAAACGTGACTTTCTTAAGGTGAAGAATTCAATTCCGGCAGAATGTTAAAAGTTTCTGTTTTGCCCGCTCTACTTCAATATTTACGGTAAATCCACTCGTTGACTAGCGTGAAGATATTTCTCCGGAATCCAGCTGCGTCTCCCGAGTTCAGTTAACCTAACGCAGGTAGACTATCCGTGTGGCTGTGAATGCAGCGTAGGCTACCGTAAATACAAACGTAGCCGCGACCGTACCAAGCGTCTGTGAGTGCTACGGCGATAGTCAACTTCAAAGACAGATTTCCCCGTTTCTCACTTGCCGTGACAGGAGAAACCCGACTCATTTGAATGCTGATATCTCAGTCATATGTCGTCCGATTCATTCGATATAGGTATCGTTTTGAAGCTTGACAACATAACAACTCAATTTTGAAAATTTGCAACAAGCTACTGGGTTTCCAAGGAGGGTCACATATGGAACGCCCTCATGGGAAAAACTTACTTCTGTTCCAGAAATGAGTCGAAAATGAGGTATAGGCCAAAATGAGTGCAAGTGCTCAAAAATCTTCAGTATTTCTTCATTTTCCATTAACCAGAAAATATTTTTTCAAAAAACTACTCAGAAATCGATAAGAGAACTGATAAGGAATTGGATTGATAGGCAGAATCGATAATCCCCACCCCAGCCCCCATTTTCTCACATTGTAGTACAAAAGCTGGCCGGCAGGGGGAAGCAGATACCAACACATGTGCACTATAGAGGCTGATGTTCGGATGCGACCTGACTGCTCACACTACACATGTCGCCACGTTTCTACTCTGTACAGTTCTATGTTCGCGCAGGCACAATGAGGGAAAACCCACTGAGGTTCAGATCAGTTGGCTTGTGGCTCTGCTTCAACAGTGCATACTCTCATGAGAGGCGACCAGAATTTCAAACAGGAGGGGTTAATCAGTGCCCGTTACCCCATGTATACTACACAATGCACAGCGCACGATTAAGCTGAAACTCAGGCAGATCCAAAAAATAGTCGCACGAATGAAAAATTGGCTGGAAATGGGCAGATAATCGTACAGTGTAAGCCCAGCTTAAGGGCAAAAAAAGTTGTCACTTAATATCAATATTTATGGCATTTACCAGGTGCTCTTCTTGAAAGAGACAGCTCAAGGGCTCAAATGCCAGGCTTGTAATGTACTGTAATATATATTCTGGGTCACTTAAATCAGTGGTTGTTCCAAACTTTAACCAGTACAATTATTGTCCCATAGATGCCATGTGTGCCTGAGATCAGATATTATCTTATCTAAAGTTTGGGAAGCACTGACCTAACTCAACAGGTTAAGCAATTTGAATTTGATATTCATTTGATGTCAGCTAGGTCACATCTAGACTGTCAGTGACACCAGTGGAAAATACCTGACCTCTGCCTGCATTTGGCACTCGGACTTCGGCGTTCTTTTTATGTCCCGTACACACTGCAAGGCTGGTTGACCTTAACTCACCCATGACGCGTGCATGAACCTTGACCTTCAGGCAAACGTCCTCTTTGCTCTCGCTGATAATCAGCATCTCTTCGCACAGCACCCCCTCCTGGTGAGCCACGTACTCACACGTCACTTTCAGGCCTCCTGCACAAGGAAAACAGCAGTGACAGAAAGAGAGAAAATGTAACATAAAAAATTCATAAATACATTTTCTATATATCTTCTTTCCTATTGATTACTCTGTAACATTATAAAATTGAAGAAAAAAAAATACAGTTAATTGAAGATGAAATACTGAAGTTTTGGGTCATTTTGGACCAATCTGGCCTTCAAAATGAACTGCTTCTGGCCTTTCTGGGAGAGAACTACATTTCCCACTCGGTCACAATAAAGCATGGCCGCTCATTCCGGAATAAACACGGAAAATCTCAATAAACGGCGGTATTGTGAGTAGAAGCTGGTTCTTGTGGTTATTTATCTGCTAAAATATGAGTTTAGTCTGTAATAAAAGGGAAGTTCTGACTGAACTGAGGCGTTTTAGTGAGTAATGGCGCTCACGCGCGCATGGACAAACACAGCACGTTTGGTTACATCGCGAAAAATGTCATTTATGCTTTTTTATGCATTTACTTCTGTTTTTGTGCACGGCATATCTCACAAATACTTTCACACACAGAGGGATCAGGTCTTGTCATGATCGTGCCACTGAAAACGTTGTGCATCACTAATAAGCGCCCATGTAAAACACAAGCAGAGCATGCTCTGGCGAGTGAAAATAATTAAACGGCGATTATAGAGAAATGGTCTCAAATTTGTAATCAAATTATTCGAATAATCATTTAAGCTCTACATCTGATCACAGGGGATGATCAGGGTCATGGAATAGAGTGAGGAGAAAAGAGAGGAACAGTACAAAAATAGTCTATTGTAAAGAAATAGACAGAATAGAATTTATAGATGACACTGCCTGCTCTCAGCGAGTTATATCACACCCAACATTCAATAGCAAAAACCTTAGTTCAGGATCAGCTTTTCTTTTTGCCTTAAAAAACTGTTCCACGTCCCCTGAGACAGAAAAAACGCTCTGAAGTTTGTTCAGATGGCCTTCACACTATGCTGCTGCTCGCCTGCCGCTTCGCCCGTTTCGCACTGTTTCTTCAGATGCTTTTCACAGCGAGAGCTGCGAACCCTCGCAGCGGGTTGGGGGCGGTGACCGAGCAGTCGGACGTCGGCCTGCATGGAAAAAAAGACTCCCACAGGGGTCAGCCTCAAATTCAGCTGGACCCCGCCCCCCAATCCCAACCTCCGCTGCAACAACAACAAATAAATTCCCCTCGCATGCCGAGGCCCACGCGCACAATCAGATGCGGTCTGTGTAATGGAAAGTGCCTGCAGCTGGACAGCTCACTCGCTAATGTTCCTCAAAGCTCTTTCTGAGCCGCGCTGATGACGAACAGTGGGCTAGCAAACGCACCGTTAATGGTTTATTCAACGCAACGGCCTGCCATGAGCTTCACTTGTGAATCTATTAGCTGCTGGTTTTCTCCTTTCTGGTTTAAATTGGCCAAAGTTGAGCAAGATGGGAGGGCCGTCCTCAGTATTTCACTCGTCCTCAGCATTTCATTTTCCTGTTTTGTAACTCTCTGGTCTTGAAGGCCTGGATCTTAGCGCTGGGCGATACGACTGCGAATCAATATCACGACGAATTGAACATTGAACAATTAATAAACAATCATTTGGTGTTTTTTTGTTTGGTTTTTCCCTTTTTTTGCTGTAGATTGTTGTACAGACAGTATGTCAGAGTAATGTTACTGGTGAAAGTATTAACAATTTTTTAAAAATATTAACAGGACTTTAAAAATATTGAAATAACCAACATGGGCAAAATTACCACTATTATAGGTTCTGAATGTCAGATTTGATCAATTTTCGATTAATCGACCTAAAGGAACTCCCCTTTCAGCTGAGAAGTGAAACATCTTCAAGACTTTTTAAAGAAGTCCAGCTGCCTTTGAGGTCAAGCTCTCAAAATTGTCTGGTGTCGGATGACTTTTTTTGCAGTGGATTTGAAGGCGTTTTCCATTAGATCTCTGAGCACAACAGATCATTAGCTACACTGTGTCTGATTTGCAGAATAAAATTAATTACTTCATTAGAAATCTGTAACACCACAATGAGGCACTGAGTAAAGATGCTTAGTGCTAGTGTTTGTTCCGTCGACAAGAAAAATCTTGATTTAATCTGAAAAATGGAATTTTCCCAAAACTAACCAAAAGTTTGCCTTTTGAACCGGTTTGTGCTGCACAAAAAGAAACACAAATGAAGACTGAGGAGAACATAAAAGAATAATTTTAGGAAAAGAACAAATCACTGTAATTGATCTGTGTAATATCATTTTAGTACGGTGGCCGAGAAAACCCAACGCAATTCAAAGTTAAAAACGCACTGCAAAACCACAAAGCGTTTCATTCAAGTTCACAGCGCACGCTCAAACGCACCACAAATTCGTAGACGCGACACAAACTCAGAAATCACTTTCATCAATTTTGTCATTACACATGCAAAACAGAAAACACATGCATCTTCTAAAAGGTGCTACAAATACAGAAAACATGCATCTTCTAAAACGTGCTGCAAATACAGAAAACACATGCATCTTCAAACTGAGCCAAAACACAACGGAAATGTTTGCGGAGAACGCTGTTTTGGGTGGCCACATCCTTATTAGTTTTAAGTCCCGAGGAGGTGGAGACCAGTAAGTGAAATTAACATTTGAGATCCAAAACAGCATCCTCCGCAAACACTTCCAATGTGTTTTGACTCAATTTGGTTGTGTTGTGGCTATTTGCAGCGCGTTTTAGAAGATGCGTGTGTTTCCTGTATTTGCAGCGCGTTTTAGAAGATGCATGTGTTTTCTGTTTTGCAACGTGTAATGATGAAAGTGATCTCTTTGTGGTGTGTTTCAGCGTGCGCTGTGAACTTGAATGAAACGCTTTGTGGTTTTGCAGCACGTTTTTAACTTTGAATTGCGTTGGGCTTTCTCGGCCACCGTATTTTAGGCCTAATATAATTTCATTTATGAGGACAGACCTCCAGGGGCTGCTGTAATGTCTTTGATCTGAAGATAAGGGTTGGGAACTGGAGCCGGACACACGTCCTTCCCAAGCGCTGGGACTTCTGGCAGCGTGAAGACGATCTCGTACCTGTGCTGAGTTTTTAAGAAGCCGACCTGTGGACATGTGAGACAGGGAGGGGAACATCTATCTGTAGTCATGGATTACACTGAATAAAAATGCAGAGAATGAAAAGAGGGGAGTGGAGTAAGAATGTGGAAAGTGTGAGAGTGGGAGTAAATGTTATGGATGTTGTACTGTGTACATAAACACAATATCTGATGTGTCTGTGGTGAAGAGGGCAAACATTTGTGTTAGGGATCATTTCTTTGCAGACGATCAAAAAAGTGTGCATGAGTGTGTTTAAGAGTGAGGGAAAGAGACAGACGGTGAGTGTGATGTGTTCATGAATAATAAACAGTGAACAATAATAAAGTGCAAGCATATGTAACGTTTGCATACAGTTCTAACTGTTAAAAAAATAAGTCACTTCAGATGATGCATGGAGTTTGTCAGAGCCAACGACATTGTCCATTTTTCTCTCCTTTTTCTAGCAGACACAGAACCACACAGCCCACATTTGACACTGCATTAATGTCCTACGGAGAGTGTGATGTGGAGTTGCCAAAGGCAGCTCCACACAGAACACTACAACAAGGGAGTCTGTACTGGACACTTTCATCACACCAGATACAATAACACAATTAGACTCTTAAGAACTGACACCAGACAGTGTTTGTCATTGGGTAAGAGAAAAGGCAGAGGTTTAATAAGGGAGACCAGAAGAAACAGACAGTGGTTTGCGGAACTAAAAGATGCAGGGACTGCATAAAAGGTCTGGCAAAGTTGCTTCTGGTCTTCACAGCGAATACAGAAGCTTAGAGTAGATAAGAGACAGGTGCCGCACGTCACAAAGATGAAGCTGTGTGTGTGTGTGTGTGTGTGTGTGTGTGTGCTGTGCTGCGTTGAGAGTGAAGCTCCACCAGCATCCTAGCTCTATCATAGCCTTTCCTAATGAGCCCTCTAATTTAACTAAGCCATCAGATTTCACATAACTGCATAATGGCACTCCAAAAATACTTTTTCCACATATTAGGTTCAGACTTTTTTGTGTGGCAAACAACAGTAGAGCTTCTGAGTTTGTATATACACTGGCAAGCTGCAGCACTTGATACACTTACGCCACTGCAACACTCACTATAATTTCATCCCTTTACTGTGTTGAAAATACTCCTCTACCCAAAATAACATCCACTTAGCTTTGGTCGCTGGTCAGAAAATAAACAACGATACAATGAGGAGATCTTAGCTGCACGTTTGTGCAACAAATGGGTTGTGGTCTAATTTGTCTAACTACTAAGAGTGTCTGTTGTGTCCTTCAATATGGCTAGTGCACGCATATACAAGGAGAATGTTACTGTTTATGCAGGTTGTAAGTCTACAGATCTCTTATATTGTGTGTAGACTCTTAAAAGTGCACAGATTTATCAGTCTGCCTAGTTCATTACAGCAATAATTAATGATTACACTGATTTCAACAGCTCAGACAGTTACTGGGGTGAGACAAGTCTTGGATGATCATGACTTGTCCGCTCCGGCATCTCCTGGTGTAAATGTCCTGCAGAGACGTTAGAGCAGATGTGTTTCAGCACGTTCCCGAATGACACTCTGTAGTCCCTTAATTTACAGTGCACAGCTATTTCCATACTACCATGCAATTTTCTAGATCTTGAATCTCTTGAACCTTGATTTCTAAGATTGCCAATACAGATTATTTAGAAAGACCCTGACTGCTGGTACTGATACGATATTATTAACTGCTACATTTTCTGATACAATGTTGCATCACAAATCTGGTCCTATTTCACATGCAAGTCCATCCTCGTTGCAAGTTCATACCTGGTTTGGTAAATTTATCATCAAATTCAACATCTTTTTTTCTAATTACTTTAATTTCTTTGATTAAATCTATTGTGCCAATGAATAAACATTCCAATTATAAAATATAGCTACAAGTCACAATAGACATAAGTAGCAATAATCAGCACAATAGCAGCTGATGCAGTACGCATCAAAGACAGCAGTCAGTAAGTCAAAATTTGCCAAAAAACTCCGCTACATTATGACATCCAATCAATATATGTAGCATTTTAGCGCCCCCATTGTTAAAATAGTATCATTGCATTTTTCCCTCTTCCATATCTTAGTTTTGATTTACTACATTAATCATATCAAGACATAAGGAGTTAGAGCGCAGAACAATAGTAAAATGGCATATGAAAAATTAAAGATGTGACCCCTAATTAAGACAAAAAAAACATTAGAAAACAATAACTACAACAATTTGTTAGGCTTTAAAATGCAAAAAGAAGATCATCCAAATTATCATTCGATTGCAAATTGTTGCTCTTAAAAATTCCATATTGTGAAAAAAATATCAGTATCGACATTGGTAATGTCCCGATTATCATTTTAAGTACTGGTCGACACCAATGTCGATACTCTTTGTAATAATGTCTGCTAAATACTGTAAATGCAAATCTTACAACGCACCAGCCAGACAGAATTTATATGAGGATTTTCAGTTTGCAGCGTTGCTGTTGGAGTCCACAGAGACTTGTATAAACAGGAACTGCAACTCAAACTCACCTTAACCAGGAAGTTCCCATCTGACTGCGGAATCACCATGACAACCGAGTCATGGAGTTTCTCGTCGAAGTGTACGTGAGAGTGAGCGGCGGCTGTGGCAGTAGCACTTTCCTCGGCAAAACGCACACCTCCCGTCTTAGAGCAAACTACAGGTTAAATAACACATCATTAACACATGCAAAATATGCACCAAATAAAAATCCTTTCCGCCCCCTTAGATATACACATGGTACAAAAAATCTCTCTTTTTCTCAGTTAAATGTAAATAAGATCTGAGATATCAATCTCATTATAAAAGTGGATCATCAACTTCTAAAAAGCTGAATGAAATACTGACCACATCAGACAGACAATGTTTATGAAATAATCACCCAAATCTATCCACTTTAGCACTCTGAAATGCTTCAAGCCAAAAAGAACAAAACAGCACTTCTTTTTACGGCAGTTCTCTCAGGATCTGTCTCAAGTGCTTGATATAAGTGGTAGCTCTAACATTTAATCATCTCTATATGTGCATGCTGAAGCAAAATCAGTTTGTGATACTAAAACAGAACGAATCCTCTTCCCCATCAGGCATCGTCCTCTAAACACAAGACAATTGATAAAAACCAGGCCAGAATTTTGAGTAAATATTTTTACCAGTCATTTAAATGCCACCTCCTGCCACCCCACACAGACTTTAGCCTCATCCTGTTCCCAACCCTTGTAAGTCCTCGGTCATATTGACTGACAGCACCACCGGTGTAGTTTACATTTATTACGTTCAGTATTTACTTTTTTGCTCATCTTTCCCACCCATAGAGCTATATCCATATCCAAACTCACAAGTGTTTGCTTTTGGTTTGATAAGGGTTATAAATATAACCATGCATGCTATCAGAATGAGCGCAGGACTAAACATGAGGCAGCAATGTCCTTTTTTGTACATCTTAACATCTGAGAACAGTCTAATATAAGTTTTTCTTCTTATTATTAATCCTGTGTGACCTCAAATCCGTATCATTCAACACGGAGCATTCTTGAATTCACTGAACATTTCATCTTGATTACAATTAATGATGATTAATCACTAAACCCTACTTTTAATTCAAGGTCCTCTTGATTGCAAATCCTCTCATTTTCAATTCCATAGAATAACAGAAAATAAGAGATGAGATACAGAGGTTGGACGTAAGAAGTGTCAATGTAAGAAGCTCCGTGCCTGGATCTAAATGGGCCATCCAATAATTAGTCACTTGATATTGTAAAACAATTACACATTATATTAGAGACCACTGTTAATAGAATAGTGTCTTGCTCAGGAATAATATTCTCACCATGTGAAGCCCATTAGGGAGAGAGGGAGCTTCTATAGATAGACAGTCTAAATATATGACACAGATGAGCTAAATCCCCCATAATTCTGACCTTAGAACAGCAGGAAGGAAACGCGCTCTCACTGAGAGGTCATCTTTATGGTAACATAGCAGAGAGAACTTCAATTTCAGTGTAGGTTGACAATACAAACACGACTCCCTGTGCCATGCACAACTACACTGGAAATCCCTAACAACACCACCACTTTTGTTACTACTAAAATTTGTACCTTTTCCAGACACTTGCCTTTTTACCTTCACAGTCACTTTTACAAAACAAGATTATACAGTATATAATGTAGAGCTGCAGCTATCGATTCTTTTTGCAATCGAGTATTCCATCGTTTTTTTCATCGATTAATCAAGTAATCGGATCATTTCTTTTTCTTTTTCTTTCAAGTCTGAAAATGTACAACCAATTGGCCTTTATTCCTGAATGTTCTTTTGTTATTATTATCAAAATCAACCCTTACACCCCTGAGAGGATTTGGTGTGTTTTTCTACCTTTTTAGACTTATTCTAGTGTGTGTAGATGTTAGCCATACATTTTGGCCTATAAAATGAACTGCTCTTGGCTATTTTGCAAGAGAACTGAATTTCCCGCAATCCTCCGCGTGCCACTAGGAGCCGCTTCACAATAAAGCGATGGACAGTCGTTCATAACCCTAACCCTAACGCTGGAAACTGCGCAATCCTAACCATAGCACTGAAAATCTCAATGAATGGCTGAACTGTGAGCAGATATTCTGGTTGTTGTGGTTAGCTGTCAGCTAAAATATGAGTTTTGTCTGTTATACAGGGGAGGTTTTGGGTGGACTGGAGCGTTTTAGCGAGTAATGACGTTGTAACGGAGTCATGCGCGCTCACAAATGGTGCGCATGTTTACATCGTGAAAAATGTCGTTTATGCTTTTTTGCACATTTACTTCTATTTTTGTGCGCCGAATAACTCACAAATATCTACACATACTGAGGGATCAGGTCTTTCCTTGATCGCGGAACTGAAAACGTTGTGCATCACTAATAAGCGTCCGTGTGAAACACAAGAGGAGCATCGTCTAGCGAGTGGAACGAATTAAACGAAGCCTCGATTCTAGAAAAATTGCCTCGACCATTTTTTGAAATTGAATTATAATTATATAAAATATAATGTTCTGTATCTCACTAGTCCTCTTTACTATTTTTGGGAATTTAGCAGTTCATATCCGAAGGGACCGGGACAGTCTCCATGAAGCAACACCGGGTTAAATGTCCTGCTGAAGAGCTAATAGTGGAAGAACAGGAAGGAAAGGAATAGCTTTCTACTAGACCAGCATCCAATGCAGTAATCCTAAACAGTAACTCAGTAATGCAAGTCTGGAACGATTAGGGGTGTAGAGTGTCAGACAGTAAGTGTCAGATGCCCACTACTCATTCTGAATATTAGAGGAACTACATGAGGGATTACTTTTAGCTTTAATGTACAGATTATTTTGAGGCCAGAGAGAATCTGTTTCGAGAATCTATTTAGAGAATCTGTGCTCTTTGGGTGGTCTATCAAAAAAAATAAAGAATTTTAGAAAAAAAATCTACTTTTTAAAATAAATATACCTTAGTATTAGGGCTGGGCGATATGGCATAAAAATAATATACACAATAAATATCTCAATACCTTTAAATTTCCTCTAAATCACTGTATAAATGATAATTTTGTCCCTATGTTGCATAAAATGACACCAATATAATGAATTTAGCCAAAGTTTAACATAGTAAATGCTTTTATTTTAAACCAAAGTATAATATAGCAAACTTTGTACTTTATATTGGGCAATGGGAGCCATTGATTGCGTGCTTATTAAACGTGTAAGACCTAACTATTAAATTATAATTATAAGGTCGATAAACTATAACTTGCGTTTAACCGACCTGCCGCTGCTCCTCTTCCTCCGTCATCTTTGGTTTTTCTATAAACTGTCTGTAGCGTGCAGTCAATCACAAAACCAGGAGCCATCGGCCAATAGGATACACAGGCAGACACTGCCAAAACCCCGCCCACAAACTGCCAAAACCCCGCCCACAAACTGCCCAAAACCCCGCCCACAAACTGCCAAAACCCCGCCCACAAACTGCCCAAAACCCCGCCCAGAAACTGCCCAAAACCCCGCCCACAAACTGCCGAAACCCGTCCCTTTCAAACCACGCGCGTTGAAATCTCACTCGAGCAAAAAAGCCGCTCGTCGGTAATCTACTTTGCGCGCGAATACATTTAACAAATCGAGAGGCAAAAATGACATTCGAGAGAGTAAAAATACAGTTTGCGCGCAATATGATCACAACCGCACAGTCGTTTCTCAATTTTGTGCTGTGGAGTTTCACATTTGCGCTCGCGACTTTGAAATTAACGCCCGCGGAATTTTTGCGGCAAGCCATTTTGCGCGCTCTAGTTTTGGCATTGATGTGACGCCATAGGCGGGGTGCGAAACACGAAAGCGGTCCAAAACGCGCATGCGCTAGGAGTTTTCTGGAGGGGCGGGGGAGCGAGCTGTCTGCTTTGACGGGGCAGAAAAACAAAACTCGAAAGCGAAGTACATGCTGTCTGTTTAACAATAACATTAGGATTTATACTCGATGGTCACGATATAGTCATTTAGTACACCGCACGTTGAACAAGCCGAGATACATCGAGTATATTCGATATATCGCCCACCCCTACTTAGTATGTATTAACAATAAACAGCCAGCAAATAATTATCCCTGATTTTGTAGTTAGGCATAAAAGAAGGGTGAGTAAATATATATCTTTCATATGCACAACAATACATCCTCCAGTCACTTTTTCTGTCTCTCTTGAGTCACATGACCTCTAAATTTAATATCTCTGTTAAGAGAGAAAAGTGATGTGAATGACATCAGTAATTGGCTTATCGCTTAAGGGTGCTGATGAATTGAGATGTTACACGCTTATCCGGCTACGTGACTAACTTCTGTCCAACTGAACGGCATTAAGAAGGAGACACACACACACACACACACACACCATCCTGCAGCTACAGTAATCACCAGCAGGGAAGATTTAGTACTGATGCTATCGTTGCTCTCTGATCTCCATCTTTCTTTCTCCAGAGAATTTGCAAGCCTTGGACCGTGCAAAAAGACTGATAACTACAATACGCGTTGTGGAGACGCTGTCTGTGTTCCCATTTTGGTTGGCAGCTTAGTCTGCACTTTCCTTCTATTTTATCCTCTCCATCAAAGGAAAATCGGATTCGTGTTATTCTAACAGGACACACGCAACATGCACATGTGAACACAACAGGCAAACAACAATGCAAAATTCAATAACTATTCTACACTGAACCAATATTAGAGTTTTTATCCTTTCAAGAGCCACGCACAACAGCTTGCCTAGAATGGCTGCATAAACGGAACAGCATTTTAAATAGCTCTTATAAAGATAGACTTCAATATTTTTTTTGTTGGAAAGTGGTCTTACTGTAAGTTGGGCTCAGTTTGGAGGCAGACACTAGATCTTTTCATTCATTCAAGTTATGGAGCGATAACCATGGTCCTTCTTATTGTGACAGATAAATTGTCAGAATCAATACCAGCCCATTAAAACTTACAATCTTAATTTAGATCAGTCTAAAGGGGAAAAGGATTGATACTCACCTTTTTTAGCAGTCGCCATGCTCATGTCTGTTAGGGCCGTACTAAAACGAGAGTCTTTCTGTCTGTCACAGCCTCATCATGTCCCAATTACCCTGAAAAGCAGAGAGTGAGCGAGCATGTGAGTGAGCTAGAGGAAGGAAAAAGGCAAAAAAAGAGGCTATTCGTCCACACCTCTAATGACTCATTCGAAATTATGAAGAAATATTTTCTGGAGTTTGCACAAACCGATGTAATAATCTGAATTCAGTGGAAACATACTGACTATTGCTAGTCTTTTTTAAGTTCTTTTCATTCTCATTTGTCTCATTGTTGTAGTGAATGTTGTCTAGATTTCCACTGAAAGTAAAGTAAAGGTCTGTCATCAAAACCTGTCAAGGAAATTAAAAACTAATTTATGGGTAGGAATGTGCCACGTTTCCAATGTGGTTTTTAATCCCAGACCCAGGGTTGGAGGGTTGCATTGACATTTCATTACATTAGCCAGCTGGTCCTCAAATTGAGACACACACCCCACTGTGAAGAAAATAAAAAAATACCAAACCCAACTTTGAGAGGATTATAAGAAAGCAGCAATTAAAGGTACGTGAAACCCCCTGGTAAGAGGAAAGCTCTGTCCTCATCACAATTCCTAAAGGTGCTGTTGTGGAGTAGCGCAGACATGAAATGCGGACACTATTATTTTTTTACAGGCAGGATGTATGTGTTACTTTACATGTGAAAAACCACTAGAAATGTCTCAAGGCCCTTTATGAGATGTTCAATGTGATGATGAACAAATTTCATCTCAGAGATCTGGAAACATGTAAACGATGGAACCTGGCAGTGTCAGGGAGTAACTAACTAAAATTAGTGACAGTAGCAACTTAACTACTATTTCAGTAGCTCATTTACAAAGTAATTTGCGTTATATCCTAGTATATTATAACCTACTATCATAATGCACACATATTAAGTATTAATGAATAAAATAGTTCTGTTATAATTAGTTGGTTTTTCTCTGTAGCTTGTAGTGTAGCTATCTACTATATTAAACATTATACTGGCTATAACCTAACTACTTCTAGTCCTAAGTTTAAAATTTAAAGTAAAGTTTAAACATAGCTTCCTTATCACTGGAACCTGACAGGTTTGACAAACAACACAGAGCGCTACCTTTCATGTTAAAGTACATTCCTTCTGGACATCAACTGCATTGGGAGAAGAGCAATCAATTATGACAACATTGGAAATACGTTCCAGTTTCTTTGTAATCAGGGGATTTGCAAGCGTAAAGTAGAATTCCTCAAAATCTTCCACAAAACTAACATATCGCCTGAAAATACAGCTTATATTTAACAATGGAAAACAATATGCACTTTTTCCCCTCATTTTCCAGCCTTCTGTCCCATAGAGAAGCCACTTTCCACTTTATCTCCTCATGGTTAGGTCTCATTAGAGAGCTGCTGAGACCAGGGGAGGATGAACTACTGCTGTAGGGTTACTTATAATTCTCTTCACGTACTCACTGGCTGTCTCACTAAGCAAAGGATACAGTAGATCTCTCAAACACACACATGTGCAAAAACATGTAGCACATGTCTTTTACCCCATCCAATAAAGCAAGACAGACAGGTAGATGTGTCAAGACAGCAAGAGGGAAAAAAGGAAAAAGATACTGAAAGATAAAAAAGGGAAAAAAGGCGCAAAGGATACTACACTGTCTAACATCTCTGTATAAGTCCTTTCACTGTTAAACACAGGACAAGTGCCAACAAGCCAGATGTTGACACTGCTGGACTGCGAGAGCACACACTTCCACTTAATTAATGCAATAAGGGCTTAAATCACGGTAGACGACTCGGCTCCAACATTACACACAGAAAAAACCATCACAGCTCTACCAATGTGGAGCAAGGGGTCAGGCTGGTTAATGCTTTAGTTTGGGGCCTTCTGGTTCTGTTGAGGAGGTGAAAAGAAATGAGGACAAGCCCTTAATAAAATTCATTCTGCTTCTGATTAAGATTTACTGCCAGTGTTCCCATGTTATCCAGCATTATCGAGGAGCCGAGGATAGAGAGATCCAGTAAAACAAAAGCAGTATATCTTGATTGCCATGTTTATAAGTCATTGTGCAGTCATTGCCTCAAAAACTGGCAAGTCTTACAAAAGGAAGATTGACTTTGTACAAAATCTCAAGAAATTATAGTCGTTTGTTTGCATCATGTCATACTCTCCTACTTTCACTCCAATTCTTTTGTTCTACATCTCTCAAATTCAAGAAGCTCAGTGTAGGCAGGCTATGACTATGTGATTCAGATACATATGAATTCATTGGACAATGTTCAATCACTAGGCTAAACAGTAAGTCTCTGCAGTATCATTCTCACTATGAGATATACAGTATGTGGCAGATCTCATGAACACTTTGATTTATCAGAATACAAACTCCAACCTTATTGGAAACATCTGAGGACAATCATGTTTCCACAGCATGAGCTGCAAACCTACACAACATGAAATATTTGCATTTCTGTGCATGTCTTTGCAATACTTCCACAAAGACAGCTTTTGTGCAGCGCTACAAGTTTATTTATTAAACAAATGCTAAAACAAAGAACTGAAGTATGCTAGCACACATAACCCTTGCACCAAATAGCACGTTATACTTTTAAAACCAACATGTTCATCTTCTTAAAAACTGTGACATAAGATTAGACTCTGAATACTTAAACTCTAGGCCCTAGATTTAAGTGTGAAAACTAGGGCAATGTCCTTTATAACCTCACTTTTAAGCCCCAGACATAAAACCCTTTATAAAACACTAAAACAAATCAGCCTGCAATATCTAACTCCGGCACAACATTTGTTTACTCAATCAACTTGTTATCAGTGGAAA
Organism: Distichodus sexfasciatus; assembly: GCA_032718565.1. NCBI lineage: Eukaryota > Metazoa > Chordata > Actinopteri > Characiformes > Distichodontidae > Distichodus > Distichodus sexfasciatus. The sequence continues at coordinate 571,424 of JAVGVS010000270.1, forward strand.
ACAAGAGAATTCAAGCTTTTATAAGTATTGAGAGCAGGAACTTCTTTAGCTTTTGCAATGTGTTTGGAGCATTTTGAATATACATTCAAAGATTATCAGAGTGTTTAACTGTTCTTGATATTATGGACCAAGCTGCAAGCCGACAGCAAATGCGGAGGGAACATAAACAACTACAAAGCGTTTTTTCCTTAGATAGCCTAGCCGCCAGACTGCCAGCTGGAGCAAATGTGCTTTTCTCCAACAGTAACACTGGATCTTGTCCAACCAAACCACTGGCAAGTAATGTACAATGAATGTACAGACGAGTGGGTGTTAATTGATTCGTATTTCTCAATTTTAATAACAGACTAAACTGAAAATTGGTGTCACATTTCATCCTATCCTCACAGAAATGCTAATGAAATTCCAATTAAAAATGCTCACAGACAAAAATGTGAACATTTGTTCAGCGTAATAAAATCTGAACCTGACAGAAACTGTTCACTCCCCTGAGCTGTAATTACCAGCTCGAAAATACAAGGCATGGAAATCAACATGTTCTGACAGTTTTCCAAAAAGACAAGAGCAGACAAAACCAAACGGCAGCAGGATTTTATTTTCCCTTCCCAGAGCACACTCTATTCTTAACAGAAAAATACATTAGTGTTTGCTTTTGTATTTGCCCCCTCCAGCAACTGCTCAGAACCACAGACTCCTGACTGAGAAATTTGCACATCTGATCTATTTTAAGTCACCTTCTGCTAATCAAATGACTAATATTCAGTGTCTAGCAGCTGAATTTGTGTGTTCATCCCAAAACAGGCAATTTGGGCTTCCAACACCTCTTGACGTTCTGCAGTCTATGCTTTCTTACATTATATGTATGTCAAATTGTATTAGTATTAATTTACAATAATTCCCCTTGCACATCTGAATCCCAGATATATTATAAACGATGCAAATATATGGAGATCTATTGTTAGTCCTTTCACTCATAAAACATAAGCAGTTTTAACAAGGTAAACATTTCTTTTCAAAATAATAATCCCTCGACCATGTTAAGGAGGGTCTGTCTTGAAGAAAAATCTGGAAAATCCAACGCCTTGAACACAGACCCAGCAACATCACTGTTCTGAATCCAAGAAGACGTGAAATAACCAACAGAACGTCTCTGGTCACTTTATCTCATAAACACTAACCCATAACACTGCTGCTGTTGTTGCAAGGAAGTTCTCTGTTAACCAGAGGAAAATGTGAGTACACGAATCAAGTAAGAAAGAAAAGCTCAGGCATTAGACCTGATTAACGTTACTTAATACTACATAAAGCGTGGTTCAGATTAATAACGCAGCCTTTTAAGAGTGCAGAATCCATAAAAGGCAATGCATATCTTGTTATAGTTTGTAACAATGTAATACAAGCAACTCGGTGTTGTATTTAAAGTGCAAATTACCGCATTAGACAAGACCTACAAGTTAACCTGAACCGTCAAATCAAATATTAATTAGCACAATTCCTGTGCAAAGCATTGCAAGAGAGAAATAAATTCCATTTTTCTTTATTCTGTGCCGACTTCCACAAAAACGTTGTAGTTGTAAGAGCTTGCTACAAGTCATTTATTACACAAAAACAGAATATTTTATTGCAAATTAGTGTAGTAACTAACTCGTAAAACCTGTTAGCTAACTTACATAATGAGGTACTGATCTCAAATGCAGTTGCGGACTGACCTGTATTTTTCGTCGTCGAGTCACAGTTTTACAACGCAGATGGTCCTGTTGGAATGTGTGAGGTACTGCAAAGATTTTGCACACGAAATCGTGACTTTGATGCTCTGGGATAGTGCAGAAGAGATTGACTTTTGCTGAGTTTTGGGTGTCTTCTCTAGACAGACACTGCCGTCGTTACTCTGTGTAAACTCCCTCCACCTCTGCGCCCAACGCCGAGCAACAAGGCTGCGTTCCAAACCACAATCTATGCTACGAAATAGTGGGTCAAAGGGCTTTGAGGGGGAAGGTATATGAGTCACTGTTTAGCGCGCTAGTGTGTGGTTTGGAACGCACAAAAATTGCACTTCCGCATAAGTCACGTGAGTCGTTTTTTCTGCAGCTCAATACTTTTGGATTATTCGCGATCATTTCTTCACTTGGTTACTGGCAAGCCTGTGTCTGTAACATGTGTTTGTTGTCCTATTTTATTTTATACCATAAACATAAAATCCATAATTTACTTTTAAAATAAAAAAAATTAAGGAAGTACCTGTTTGCAATTCGCGATTCGTGTTAACGTTTCCTTAGCATTATCCGAACGAACCGGGGATTTGATGGGAGTTCCGGCAATATAGGCGTGGCGAACGTACCACGCGAGCCCGGCTAGCTCAGTCGGTAGAGCATGAGACTCTTAATCTCAGGGTCGTGGGTTCGAGCCCCACGTTGGGCGCAAAGCTTTTAAGTGACTTAAGTATGAGATCGCTTGTCATTCACCCTTATTTTCTTTCATCTCTGTCTCCATCTAGATGGATGAAATAAACAGTAAGCTTTATCCAAACATGCACTTCCAAAATGTAATATATTGTAGATTGGTACTATTTACTGTTATTTTAAAATAATTCGCTACATTACAATATAATTCTCTCTGAATTTAAATGCTTTACACGACTCCTGTATTACTTTTGAATTACTTTCACCATAAAAACGGCAGAAGTAGATCATTCTACATCAGGTGGAGGGCGATGTGGTGAAGCATAATGACTGTAGGCATACATATTGTGGGAAATAGCTCTTTTACTCACACACTTTTTCTTTTGTGGGTCTCGTGGTGTTGCTGATTTTTTTAAAAATAGAAACAAAACAGCACAAAATTTCGATTTAATGTGTATTGTAACGCGCGTTACTTATATGTGACGAGTATAATATTACTGAAAATTCATTCATTAAACATTAATACATTACTGTAATTGTTATATTTTGTAACATGTTACTGATTATACTGGCTCTTAGTACATTAAAAAAAAGATTTTGGATTTTTGAAGGTATGTATAAATGTGAATGTAGTTGGACACAAGACCACACCTAGTTGAAAACTTTTTATGGATCGAATCTTGTTTATTTATGTAGCTGTTTTCTTTAGTCTTTTCTTTGCTGGGCTGTTTATTAATGCTTGGAAAATTTTATATAATTGGGACTTTTGTATATAATCTATCGTTTATTATCGTCTATTAGTAAATCTAATGTAATATGCATTAATTATTGTTACAATTAGCAGTAATAAAATGCGTTTAATAGACCTTAATGAACTTGTTCTGGTGTGTCTGATTAGGACTGGAGCTGAACTTTTAGCAGGAAAATGGATCTTGCGGGCCAGAGTTGAGGACCCCTGCTGTATACGTACAGAGTTATTGTGTATTTTTCATTTATTGTGGATTAAATGTTCATTGAAAAAGACATTGATTTTATTGTTGCTGTTAACCTCAAGCTGACACTGATCATTCTTTTTTTCTTTTAGAAAATGAGGTGGATGGGGAGACAATAGAGTGTGGCCTCACAGAGACCATGAGCTCATATTTATTTCAAGGCTCCTTTAAAAAAACAGGCCAAGTTTAACAAATTTGTACACAAGCTGAAGGAGATTGCTTTGTGATTCTTGATGTTCAAAACTGGTTTTAGAAAATTTAGAATGTAGTAGAAAAATTTACTTAACATGAGATCTAGTGTTGTTTTAAAAAAGTGAAATTACTATTCTTAATGTTACATGTTTTAATACAGGTTTAAAAAAAAGTTAATGAAATGGAAATACAGATTTTGGAAAAAAGTTTATAATGTTAAGCTTGATATTTTTGCTGTTTACAATTTTTATAATAGGTTTTACATGGTTAAAAAGAGTATAGAAAATTGCTCACTGTGCATCCTTTTGACACATTGTGATAGAGATTAAAACATTCGTCCTGTGAAAAATGTGAGAATGTAATAGTTTTGAATGTTCAATAAATGTCATGAATAGCATTCTGGCCTTTTTAATGTGTTGTATGGAGTACAGATTTGCCATCACAAGGTACAAAAGGCTTGTCACTGGGGCAGTACCCTAAAAAGGACACATTTGCACCTTTTTTTTTAAAGGTACACTATGGTACCATAGCAATATAAGGTACAATTTAGTCAGCAGGAGGTACATATTTGCCTTTGAAAGGTACATACTGCAAGGGTACAGATATGTACCCATGTGAAAGGGTACAACAGGTGTACCCTTGAGGGTACTGCCCCAGTGACAAGCCATTGTACCCCTGAAGGTACAAATTTTGCACATTTTTTCTGACAGTGTAAGAAATACTGCAATACAATTCATAATTTTATAGCTCCATTGTAATATTTCCTACGTTTTCGGAAACATGGATGTAGTGGGGCTATGCTGTTATGCTCGAGTCCCACGTTCGGCGCAGTACTTTTAATTGACCACACGAGCACACTCGTAAGTCACGTTTGTTCTTTTCATCTCTTGACTCTCAAGAAATGAATTAAGGAAACAGTCTTTAATTCAACAGTTGAGACCCTAATTAACTACGTTCGCAGGCCCGGCTAGCTCCACCTGGAACAGGATCGTCTGTCTCCGCGGCCGTTTCCTCGTCCAATCGCCGAGCTCGCTCTCCATTGTGAGAGTGGACGAGAGCCAATCGCCGAGCTCGCTCTCCATTGTGAGAATGGACGAGAGCCAATCGCCGAGCTCGCTCTTCATTGTGAGAATGGACGAGGCGCCAATTGCTCTCCGTTGTGAGAATGGACGCGGGCGAATCGCATCGCTCACTCGCCATCGTTGCGAGCAAATCGCGTTGCCGAACGAGCTTGGCACTCACCGTGCTTAGCTTCATTTTGAAGCAAATAAAGTCATACCAGCGGAGTAACGGAGAACTTTACAAAGTAAGTAATATATGTTTTTTCTCCCCCTTTCTGTTTCATGTTCTTAATTAGTAACTCGTTGCGTTTCGTTCGTTCATGTTTTGTGTTTACAAACTTATTGCCTCGCGCCCACAATTAAACACGATTTGCATGTCATCTTACTTATTAAACTTAATTTAGTCGTTCTGTCGTTTGATTGAAATGGAGAAAAAAGTCTTACAGCTGTAGATATAGTCATCCCTTATGGAAATTCACCATGGTTTTACTATAGTGAACGAGTAGTAACCTTGTGTTTTTTGGCAGATCGATTACAACACACAATATTATTATAACGTTAAATTAGTATCTGAATGAACAAAAAAACCAACAACGTTATGCTTGTATATATAGTCATTTACCATGGTTTTACCATGGTGAAGTTGTAGTAACCATGTTTTGTTTTCATGACTTGCCTATAATCTCACATATTAAACACCGTTAGCCTGTAATTTTGCATATTAAACACATTTGGCCTTTTTAAAGTTCGATAAAAAAAACTATGTAAAGTTGTAGACATAGTCATTTCTCATGAAAATTGAATGTGTTTTTGCTATAGTAAGAATGTAGTAATCATGTTTTGTATATGTATAACCACAGTTTTTAACTAAATTAACAATGCATTTTGTTTTTGGGGGAGGCTAACACTTTATTTTACATTGTCATTACTATAGTAGTACAGTAGTACTATAATTACTATAGTTATAACAGTAAATTATGCATAATTGGATGCAACTAACCATAAACCAAACAAAGCACTAATCTTACCCCTATAGTAAGAGCATGTAGTAATTTAATATTCAGATACTTACATGTATAATTGAAGTGTAATAGCTTAAAATAAAGTGTAACCTTGTTTTGCTAGTAATTTAATATTCAGATACTTACATGTACAATTGAAGTGTAATAGCTTAAAATAAAGTGTAACCTTGTTTTGCTTTACTTGTAGTAAAATAATGTTTATTTGTTTTAATGGACGACATTTAGTTTGATAGTTGTGTCATTATAAATAAAGTAAAAACATCTGTGTAGTTGTCCAATAATTTGCAAAAATGCACATTATTTTCTATTATTTTACTATTTTGTTTAGATGAGCACTAAGCCAAAGGGTCCTGTGAGGACCCCCAGCCCATCCCCATCCTCACTGCAGACCCACATTCCTGCTTCATTCTCTGTGAGTGTAGTAGCATTTATTTATTAGACAGACTGTGGTGTATATGAGTGCAGCCTTTATTTATACAAAAATCAAATTGTCTTCCAAACAGGAGGAGGAGGAGCCTGGTAGAGTCCAGCCTGCCCCTGCCCAGGCCTCAGCTTCATTCTGGCTGCCAGGTGAATTAGGCAAGACCATCCCTGTGCAGGACCAGAGGTGGATTGCCAACACCTTATTTCACTCTGGCAAGCTGCGGCCAGATTTGAAGCTGTGGTATGAGCCTCCCGTCCCAGCCCTTATTTACCATCAGACACCAACACCTGACCGGTTCTTTACCCATCGGCTGATGGTGTGGATGCCCTACCACCTGTGGAAGGTGAGGGTATCCTGTCCTGCTTGTGGCAAGAACCTGACAGGCTACGGTGTCCACAAGAGAGCCAGGAAGGTCCTGGACATCGACAGATACTACCTGATGGTAACAGAGACACTCAGGTGCACTGTGTGTTCTCTGAACTATCTGTCAACGAGCCAGACTGTCCGGGACCAGCTTGATTTGCCGCACCGGAAAATGTTCCGGCTGATTCTGACCCGCAAGTGAGTAAAGCAGTCTAACGATGGTTATTGTGAAGACCACTGAAATAACCCCCCCAATAAACATGTAACTGATCATAGCAACAATGTGCATTTCAGGTATGCCTGTGACATCCGTGTCATTAGGCTGCTTCGGGACCGGACACTGGGCAACAGTCCAGCTCGACTGGTGCGGCAGTTGAAAGAGAATCATGGGGAGGAATGGCTGAATCGGTTGGCACACTATCTTGGGGAGTGTGCTGACTTTGTCGATCGACCCAGCCTCTTTCCGGTGGTCTGCCAGGAGCCTCCAGAGCCAATCGACATCCCCACCAGTCGTTGGCTGCTGTCGGTATACGGCAGGGATATCCTCTGCAGAATTGGACATATAAAGGCCAGCATCACATCCATCTTTGGCAACATCTTAAAGATGGATTCCACAAAAAAGGTAAAAAAAATCATTTGACTCTGTTACGTTCTGTAATGTGCAATACTGACATTCATATTATTGCCATTGTTAACCTTATATCACAAATGTCTTGTTATATTTGTAAATTCCAGATCACAAAGAAGCTGGCTGGACATGGACGGGGGACAGCACTCTGGGTAACCTCCATTGGAAATGAGGTTGGCCAGATACTGAACAGTGTGCTGTCGGTGCAAGAGGGTCCAGGACTGGACAGGATGGTGGCCGGTGTAATGGAGCGGTACCGTCAGGCTGCTGTTCCACCCCCACTGCTACTTTATGTGGACTGTGGCTGCTGCATGAGTGACTAGTAAGCTGCAGACCAGGTTCAGGGAGTGGCCGGACCTTCACATACGACTCGACATCTGGCACTTCATGAGGAGGTTGGCCGTGGGCTGCACCACCAATGCCCATCCCCTCTACCCCACCTTCATGGGATCCCTGTCTGCCTGCATTTTTGAATGGGATGCTGGAGACCTCAGCCTGTTGCGGCAGGCGAAAAGGAAACAGATGATGCAGGACGGTGTGCCAGCTATTACTGACATCCTGGTGGACAGAAGCATCAGTAAAAAAGAGCTGGGCCTTTACTGCCGCAGGAGGACACGAGGTGAGGAGGCCACTATACACCTCATTGAGAGGCTGCTGCAGGAGCTGCGGGGGGCAAATGGGAGGGACCTTATGGGTGTGCCATTGCTGGATGAGGTGCGCATGGAGCACATCTGGCATGTGCAGAAACGGCATGTCAGGTGCATCCAGGACATGCCGGGGGTGCAGCTCTACACTGAGGTAGGCACCACCACAAAGGCAGGAGTCTCACTGACGAGATATCGCTGTGCCAGAGGGTCCACATCCCTGCAGTCTTTCCACTGCCACCTGAACAGGTTCATTCCAGGTTGGTGTCTCACATGTACGATGTTTTAAACAATTTAAATGTCTGTTATTCATATTGAAAGGCTTGTCGTTTGTATTGGTATATTTTTTTCTTCTAGGGACTAGTGCAAATGCACTGAATTTTCAGCTATACCTGCTGGAAGGCTTGAACAGGTGGAATCAGGATCGGGCAGCTGCATCAGTGACCAGCAAGCCAGCGTCCCTTCTGACCTACTCCGGAGATATGGCCCACTGTGTCAACACCAACAGCCTAAAGGTGTTTGGTCGGCCTTTTGTGCCAACTTTCAGGCCACCTGCCAGATACACTGGTATGTCATCCCCTTATGTGGTTACATAATACTTTTGGTTTATGGGATTTCAATGTTGTAATATCATTTGTGCTGCTTATATGTGTATATATTTATTTATTTATTTATATTTATTTATTGTGAAAGCTGAACTGCATTTAACTAACATCCTTGCTAAATAACAGTATTGATTTCTTAAAATGAGAATAAATAAATAAATAAATAAATAAATAAATAACTGACCCCAAACTTTTGAACGGTACTGTATATTGTAACAGAAGATTTTCTATTTGATTTCTAATGCTGTTCTTTATTTAACGTTTTGCTCATTAGTGAATGAAAAACAGTATCACAGATTACATAAAGATACATTAAACACCACAACTGTTTCCATCATCGGCAATAAAACACCAAATCAGAATGATTTTTGAAATGCTTGCTGAAAATTCAGCTATGATCACAGAAATAAATTCCATTTTAAAGTATATTAAACTATAATCTTAAACTGTAATAACATTTCACAATATTACTGCTGTTTTCTGTATTTTTAATCAAATAAATGCAGCACTGAGGAACATAAGACACTTCAAAAACATTTGTCCAAAATTAAAAATAGTAATTTATTCTGTTTGTGTGTGTGTGTCTTTTCATTTAATTTTTTTTTTCATAGGAGAGCTACTTGGTGTTGACTACCTCCTGAGTCAGACTGGACAGCCCCTGGTAGTGGACCCCGACTCAGAAGAGACAGGGAACATGCTGGATGATGTGAATGAAGGCGAGGATGAAGAAGATGAGGACTTCGGGGAAGACCAAACACATGATATCACTGTGTCAAGTCTTACCGATGACCCAAGATTCTCTGTCTCCTCCCATTTTCTGCCCTTCTCTGAGTCTCTCTCCTCCACCCAGTCTGCTGCCCCCTCCACTGTGGCTGCTGGTTCCTCCACCTCGACTTCTCCTTCCTCCACCCAGACTGCAGCCTCCTCCACCTTGGCTGCTGCTTCCTCCACACAGCCCGCTGCCCCCTCTGCCCAGACTGCGGCCTCTTCCACCTTGGCTGCTGCTTCCTCCATGGCAGGTGCCTTAGCATCTCCTGATGAGTCTGTGGTATGTAAATACCTTGATATATGTGCACTGATTTATATACATGACTGATTGCTCATTACATCATAAATCAACGAAGCCAATCCAGCACCATATTGGTATTCCCTAATATATTCACTCACCTTCTATTAACAGGAAATCATCTGGTTTTACTGAGAAAACATTATCTAACAAGTCTGTGTATTCATATCTTGATGGAATGTACCCTGTACGTTTCAGAAATGCAAACATCCAAAACATTTAAACGGTTATTTATTTAAAGTCTTAAAATAGATTTTTCTTTGTTAAATCTTTATTACAGTAGTGATTATTAGTTGAAGGACAACAGTTTAACATTTGTATTACAAATATCAAAATGATTCTTCTGAAATCTGAATACAGATTTATGTTTTGTAAGACATACACTTAAAAGTTTTACTTGCCATGTTCAGTTATTCCCTGTGGGTATTTAATTATGTTTAATGTAATATTGTTGAAATTCATGCCATAACTTTTAAATGCTAACTGTTATTCTAGGAGAAACCCATATATATGTATTTGTTTTTTGTCCCACTTCACCGTCCTCATAATGTTGCTCATTTCTGTTTTTTTTTTTTTTTCAGGCTTTGGATAGTGCTGGTGTGCCAGGCATGGACAGAGTCGACAGCCTGGCAGAGTATCTTGTACAGCTGAGGAATCAGCCATCTCTGGCCCTCACCAACCAGCAGGTCAGGAAGATTCAAGCTTCTCTACTTTCTCTCCTTGACCTGTCATATGTTAACTCTTGCACTTGTTTTGTTTTCTCATTTTTTCTCATTATATGCTCTCTCTGCTTAGGTGAGCAATATAGTTGCTCTTTGGCAGAACCTGCTGGACTATGATAAGCAGAGGGTGGTGTTTGCTGCCAGACACCAGAGCAGGCTGGACACAGGGAGGTTCAGATCCCCCAAAAAGAGACAGGAGTTTACCCCAGGGGTGCAGAGTTTGAAAAGGCACGCACTCACCACCACTGCCCCACTTGCCCAGTGGCCAGATTGCTGTCGCCTGATAGAGACCATCTTTGCAAAGCTCTGTGCCATCCATAAGAGTCCAAAGAAGAAGGGGATTGGCACATTTTCCAGATGGGACCTTATATTGGAGGACTACAGGAAAATCAGGCAGCGCATTCTGACCAATGCTGCTGTTATGCAGCAGACCACCCTGCAGCTTGTGGATGTGAGCCACACCACATTGGTTCAGTGGCACAACAGGAGAGTGAAGAAGCAGGACAGTGCAGTACTAACGCAAGGTCTGCAACTGCCTAGCCGGTTGTCTGTGGCGGCTGATCCTCTACTCCCGGCCAACGTGCGCCCCCCATCTGCGCCCCCCCAACCAGGCCCAGCTCACCAATACCACCTACCCAGTAGCACTGTGGGCCAGGCACAGATGAAGAGGAAGAGGATCATCCCTTCAGCCCCAGTGGTTTCACCACCAGCTGAGAAACCTCCAACCCAGTGGCAACTCTTCCCTGCTCCACCCCCAGGTGCTCAACTGGTGATGTTGACACCAATGGCCTCACAGGGACTAACAAGGCCTGTTCTATTTGCTGCCCCACAGGCTCTCAGGGTCAGCCTCTCCTCTGCCTCTTCTGCCTCTCCTGCACCTGCTGCTGCTCCAGTTCGAAAACTGACTCGCAAAGTACAGCACAACACATGCAAAAAATGCGGGCAGTTCAGGACAGCGGAGACTGGGCATAGCCAATACAAGGGCATTATTTACTGCCCCTCTGTAGAGACAGTATCCAAAGAGCAGTGGTTGGAGGATATTAAAAAAACAAAATGAAAAAAAAGACAAAGAAACACTGATCTTTGATGTGGAGTTTTATTTATGTATATAGTTATTTTTTATTTTTTGCACAAGAGACTTGGATTTTATTTATGTTAAAAAAGAATGCACCAGACCCATGGCATTGGAAAGTTTTATTTATGTGAATAGTTATGTTTTATGTTCTTTTCCACTTACAAAGAATGCACAAGAGTTATGAATATTTTACAGTTTTATTTATGTGTATTGGGCGTGCTTTCTGTTCTTTTGCACTTGCAATAAATGCACAAGAGCCATGGAAAATGGAAATTATTATTTATAGATATTGTTCTGTTTTCTGTTCTTTTGCACATGAAGCACTTGAAACAAAACTTGAATGGTTAAAGGAATTAATAAATGATTGGCTATGACTGATTGAAAAATAAAGGTTTGGTCATGATTAAATAACTCTCTTTTTTGTATGTTTTACTTTACTACACATCATTCAAAGGTTATAGGCACAATGTTGGTTAATTGGAATATTCTTTCATAAACTGACTATTTTTTTACTATATATTTTTTTTAGAAAATAACTGCAGCAGAAATATATTATGACTAGAATTGCAAAAATTCAGAACTGTGAATAAAATATCAACAATCAGTAAAATCAAATGAATAAAATGTTCATTTATTGTTTCAGAAATTTCTTAATTAATATGGACATAATTCATGGGATTTTTACTGATAAAAAAGTAAAAACTTTAATTTCTGGCAACCAGGAAGCTTGTGATCACCCTTTCTCCCATATAAATATATAGGAAAACAGAAAAAAAAAGTTTTTAGAAAATATCTTATTGTAAACACACATTGCAAAAACAATGCTTTGGAGGACAAAGTGAAAAAATCCCTTTCTTCTCTTTTCTCCTCATTTTTTCCCTTTTTTCTCTCTTTTTTTTTCTTTTCTCTGGGTCTAAAGATAGTATTGTCTTATGAGCAAACCTGCAGAGATTTGAGGGGGTATTGATCATTACACCCTTGAGTTGAGTTACTTAAGAGACACAAAGGTTCCTTGACACTGTGAAACTGAAAGCATCACAGTGGGTAATTGATTGCTTTCTAAAAAATGTCAGAGGGCTCTTGTAAGATCTGATTAAAAGGACACACAACAATACATCAATATTTACAGTTATACACGATTAAAAAATTATATCTAGTATACCAATACATCAAAGTTGCTGTAAATGCAAAGTCATTGTTTAAGTTACTGTTTTTCTTTTTCCACATTCTTTGCCTAAGAGGACCTTTCTCAGGCATTCAGAGGAATGGCAAAAGTGTGGAGCGTAGATTGTTGCTGCAAACAAGTCAGACCAGTGACCAAAAGTTCCTTACTGAAACAGATTTTAAAAGCATGCAGCAAGCCAAATATAAATCCTGTCTTAACATTTTAATCTTAAAATGTGCTTGTGGCACGTTTAAGCTGTTTTTGAAACACATCTTAAACAAGACACACAGTGTGTAAACACTAAGATTGGATAGAAGTAAATTGATTTTTGAATTTAATTTGTGATTTTACACTTAATTACTGGAAAAGAGATTAAGCCTATAACCTTTGAGTTGAATTAAAAGGGCACATAATAAGATGCTCTAATAATCTAGAATTGCGACCTTAAGAACACTGTTCATGTGTCTCTGAAATGTACTAGTGCATATATTATTTGGAAATATATTTTATGAAAAAAGCTCATACATACACCTATTACTCCCTGTATTTGTGAAGCTTCAGGTTTATCATTTATACATATTTATCTTAAGATTATTCAGTGTAGAGGGTGAAGTTTCACTTTCCGTTTGAGTGTTACTCCAGTTTAACATGTTCAACAGATTCAACAACAACAGGCAACACCCTTTTGTTCAAGAGGTAAACACAAAGTTTCCTGATGCTCATTTCAAGCAAACAAGTCTGTTTCAAGGAAAAAGGGTCTACAGAAAAATGACTGAAATTGAAAACACCACAGGAAAATTGATCCCTGGACGGCAAAGCCACACCAGTAGACTTTCCAGGAAATTTCAGTGGAATCTTATAAAGGACTAATACCTGTGATTAATACATATAAATACACATAAATGTTCCACAGTTATATATCGTTTATTGTTACAAAAAAAAAATTACAAGAATTTTTGCTGGCCTGAACTGAGAACCACATAACAGTGTAACTAGTATACATTAAAAGAGAATAGAGTATGCCAAATGTCAGACAAAAAGATGACAAATGCTCTTTAAATGGATGATGTGCAAAATGATGTAACTGTAAAATCTTTTGAAGACATGTATGACATGTAAGACATATATGCTTGGCACATGTTTGGAGGTTTAAAAATTTTTTGTACATTCAATGAGACTGCACCTTAACATGTGAACAGTTAAAATTATATGGCAATTATTACTTTAATGTTATACCCGTCTATTACATTAAGCTCAGAAAGCACAATCCTGCAAATATAACAAAACCACCACAAACATTTTAAACAGAACTTCAGTGTACCAATGATTTTTTTTTAGATATAAAATACTCATTTGGGAACACTGATATGATCATAATCAGCCTATTACAGTATATTCCTCGGCTCTGTGCTTTTCTTTCTGTCATATATTGTCCTTTCCAAGCAGTTAAACAAGATGTCCTGTTGTTCTTGTGTAATCTGTTTCAAAGGCACTTGAGTGCTTGTCCATCTAGTGAGAACTATTATGTTCTATGACAACAGAGAAACTTCACATTGTAAGTTTATTGTAATGTCTAAGTGCAAAGTTGCCAAATTTAATCCCTTATCTGTGGGTGTGGAATGTGTTTTGTTGACTATGTATGAATCAGTTGCACTTTGTTTCCTCTTCGTAGTTTGGGATAGTGGCTGATCTGTTGCATCACATCCAGTTGCTCCCCTGAAAATGAGTGAAACAAACAAAAAAGTGTAAAAGTTATTTTCTAACACAGCAACACATGGTAACGTTGAGACCTATACAATAGAGACTTTTTCAGTGGCCTGATGACATGTTTGTAAACACGTTTATTATACTTTACACTTTATACATACCTTCAAAAATTAGCTTCATTTTATCTGTTTTTTTTCCAAAATGGTTGCATGCTTCTTCAAACAAGACTAAGAGCTTCTCTGCAGGGAATATACAAACTTCCACCGATTTTCCAGCACAAATGACATGGATGTTCATCTTGTCCACTTCATTAAGGTGCTCATATGTTGATGGTCTATACTGTATGTCATCTAGGGCCATAAACAGGCAGATTTTCTCATACACCATACAAAATCAATGACGTTTAGCTCAGTGGAAACTTTGTATATATCAGCATTAAATCAACTAACTTTCATTGGGAACATGCTGAACATCAGAGGTGTGATCCTCTTCTAAAGATGAAGGTGCATTTTCCAGTGAGCTTGAGTCCTCATCCTTTGCACAAAACAAAACACAAAAGTTGGATTTGTTAAAACTCATTTATATAAGTTAAATTTGTTAGAGAACGAGATGTAAGCAATGACAGTTCATCTTTTTGTGTAATCATATCAGATATTTTTCCTTGTAATTTAGAGCAGTGACCTTTTGTTTGTTTTTAATGAAACAAGGCTGTGTTCAGTTGTATTTTTGAAAGAGGAAGAGCAACTAAGTTTTTTTTTCTATTGTATGTCATTACGGATAAAATGAAGAAGGCTTTGTAGTTTTGAATGAACATTTCTTTAAGGCATTTTATCTTCTTGTTGTCACGGCCACGCCGTCCTCGGCGGCCGTGCCACGTTCACGGTCCCCGGAGTACTGAGCCGGGAGGGTGAGTTCTGTCTTGGGGTTCACGTTTCGGTGTCTTCCCTATGTGTGGATTAGTTCACGTTAGGTTTTGCGTAGCTGTGCACCGCCCCGCTAGATCGCTCCCCACTTCCGGGTTGTGGCTACACTTCGTGCGCCCTTCCTAGTAGTTCACGTCCCGATTAGTCCGCTCCCACTTCCGGGTTTTTGTCTACACTCCGTGCGCCCTTTCCTGCTGTTGCCGCCTCGGACTTTGGTTCTCATTGGAAGACGCCTGCGCATCCGTTCTGGTTTCCCCGCCTGGGACTTCGGAGTCCGCTGCGTCAGTTCCTGGTGGAAAACCCCCCGGAGGGGCTCCTTTCGTCGGATTGCCACAGCGGGGGAACGAGCCCATCAAGTCCTGGTTTTTGTTCCTGGTTTTTCCCCGTTTTTTTGGATTATTTTGGACATTCAAGACTGCTCATTTTTCGTTGGATTTGTTGCTGGGTTTTTTGTTGGACTGCACTAAGGTCTCACAAAAAATCATGTTTTACTGCACTGTACAAGTGTTCCGTGGTAACATTCGCGTTGTTTCGGCAATATAAGCTACAACACTTCAAAATAACACCAGAATATTACCTTTTAGAAATTAGCTTTTGAGGTGTTACATTGTTCAAAGACAAATGTGTTACTTTTACAGCCACAGAAAGGTTAACAGGTATGATTTAAGTACACTGCAGGCAGTAGAATGAAAACTGTCAAGTCACCTCAGTACATGTTACTGATTTGGCAGGTATTTCATGCTGTAATTAATTGCTGTCATTATTCTTACCCCTCCAAAGAAGTAGCTGTACATTGTCCCCATGTTGCTTAGTGCTTCTCTTCTAGTCCTTCAGTCAACGTGCAAAGCTGACAATGAAGCTATTTTCTGAATGTTAGTTTAAGTTTTACTTTCACTTTGTCATTGAAATTTCAGGTATGAACATGTTTATCTACTTGGTTTACTTTGGGTGTGACTAAGTTATGGAAAGGAAATCTTGTACTATGGGGAAAATTTGGGGGATTTTAAAGCTGAATGGACCCTGCACTATATTCTAATGCCTGTAACAGTTTAAGTGCAGATGTTACTGTCAATTATCTAATACTAATTAACAGTGTTAATGATTAGCATTTCATTTGTAATGTTTTCACATTTACTCCAGAACTCCAATTACTGTTCAGGACCAATAATAAAATGCACTCAGTGCATAAAATATTATTGTATTTTGTACGATTGTAATTGTATTTTATCTCCGCTTGACTGCTGTTACACTATTTTTACGCACTTGACTGCAGTTATGACAATTTACACTATTGAGCCCCTCACATAGTTGACTTCATAAAGATATTGTTATTTTTAATATATTGTCTGTTTAGAATTCCCATTTTGAACCGCTGTGGTTCTTATGCACTCTGAATGCAAAAAGGCAATTCCAGTACCGTAATTGTAGTTTGACCCTAAACAGGAGAAACTGAAAGAGGATTTTTGAGTTCTATGCTTTATTGTAAATCCTTTAGCTTATTGACTGTTAGTATTAATACCAATAAGTGATGTGTCGGTCGCAAACGAAATGGCTCTTAGAGCCGGGTCAATTATATATATATACAAACATATATATATATAGCACTCTTTAAAGGTCACAGACAAAAGCAGCTGGCTCTGCTGATGCTTTGGGACAGGTTCTTACATTTCTCGAAAAGCTACTTCAAGCAGTCATGTATTATCCAACTAACAATTACCATCATATGGCTTGAGTATTTTTGTTGAGGGGGTGCATGGTCTAGAAGAATGCATGATAAAAGCTCCCTCGTCCCTGGGTGGGCTTGAACCACCAACCTTTCAGTTAACAGCCGAACCGCTAACCAATTGCGCCACAGAGACCTGTGCAAGGCTCTCCTAAGGCGGTGTATGTGGCCTTCTGGACACTGAGCCGATGGTAAAAATGCAACTTCATCTTGCTAATCGTTGGCAAGGACTGTAGATGCTGACTGTCTTGAATTAGCTGCATCTTTTTATTCACTCTGTATAATGCTTACAAAGCTCAGTCCTTCAAAAAGGGCAAATCACACATCTTTTGGTCAGGTAAACACTTGTTCCTATTTAAGTAGCTAGACAGTTAAACAGTACATGTCCTCATGGCCCTTTGCCCACCTTGGCTTCATGTGCTCTTTGGAAACTTGTGATTATGACACTGGAAATAAAAATTTAATTAGCAGCCTAATCAATAACGTATCGTTAAGACTGCTTTTTAACATTTAGTTATTAGGGTATAAAGTATAACATGAAATATACAGATAATTACATATTGACCGGAGGATGGAGGAAACAATATTTATTTGTCAACACTGTTAGTTTTCTTCTGTTTTGGGAGCAGTTGAACAGCTGGTGGATTTAAGACAAGACACCAATGGCCTGGTAATTAAGACAAGCCTTCACTCCACGGCTCAGGCGGTAACGTTTCTAACGGCGATGTCCGGCTTTGTGCCTGAAATGAAGGTACATAAACTTTGTATTTTTCTCCTTTAATTTTAGTAGATATCAGACAGTAATATATTTCGACCAAATTACAACGTCGAATTGTTTCATGAAAGCCATGCTAACCGAAAGTTAGTTAGCATATACTGTTTTTGGGCCTTATTCAAATTTAGCTTGATAAATTTGAGGTAAGCTCATTTTATGTTTAATCACAATTCTAACTTGTAAGTTACCATCAATCACTTAACTGCAATGCTTGCAATGTTTTAAGTATAGGCTAAAGATACTATTGTAAAGGTTAATGTTATGGTATAGTCATGACAGGTTCCCACCTTTGGGAATATAATTCACAACACAAATCTCTTAGCTTGTTGGATTTACCTTACACTTTTAGAAACTCTCATATACTATGTGAAATATTTTGTTCTGTCCTCCATGTGGGTGTAGATAGGATAGGGTGAAAACTACCCAACGACTGGACACTATCAGCCACCCAAAACAACTCTGATTGTTCTTTTCGAGCAGTCTAAATGTGCACTTGATGAATACAGTCAGTTATGAGTCACTGTATCAGCTTTATCTTTGTAGCCTTATTTATTAGAATGTTGCCTTTGTGGGGGAGAAGATAAAAGCTTCATTGTCCTTGGGTAGGCTCAAACCCATCAACCTCTTGGTTAACGACTGAACGCGCTAAACGATTGAACCACAGAGACTCTGGTAGACGTGCTCCAAAGGTCAGAAACAAAGGAAGCTGGCTCTGCTGCTGTTTTGGGAAAGGTTCTTACATTTCTTGAAAAGCTACTTAAGTGTAACCTTACACACTCTCCATGGAAGTGGACATTGAACCAGTCATTTATTATCCACCTCAGAGTTACAGTCATGAAGCTTGAGTATTAGTGTTGAGGGGTTGCATGGTGAAGAAGATTGCATGATAAAAGCTCTGTCGTCCCTGGGTGGGCTTGAACCACCAACCTTTCAGTTAACAGCCAAACAAGTTAACCGATTACACCACAGAGACCTGCTGAGGCACCTCCTAAGGCGGTGCATGTGGCCTTCCATCTTCTTCTTCTTCTTTGGAGTTTAACGGCAGCTTGCATCCGTAAGCGTTGCACTACCGCCACCTTCTGGTTGATTCTCCTTTGGTGCTTCCCCACTCTATTTCCAGCTTATTCCCTACACAGTTTATATTCTACCCATCAATCCAGTATTAACTAAGAAATTACAAATATTTTTCTTGCCTTGCCCTATCACCCCACTTTTCAATACATCTTTCACCTTTGTTCTTCATATCTTCTGCAATGTATGAGTACATGTTCTATGGTTTCAAGTGTCTGACACCCCTCACAAAAACCAGTAGGATGCTTCCCAATAATGTATAATGTACTATTCAGGTTACTGTGTCCAATTCTTAATCTTGTCATCACTGTTTCCTCTCTTCTAGTCCCGCCCCAGTTCCTCTCAGTTCCAACTTTATTTTGAATGCCATACAAATGTCTCCCTTTGATTTTCCTATCCCACTGTTGTTGCCATTCTTTTCCCTTCAGCCTTTGACATCTTTATATTTACTTCAATATTATCTTTTAGCTGCTTGCTTGGCTAACTTATCCACCCTCTCATTTCCCAAAATACCTATGTGAGCTGGAGTCCAAATAAGTTGAATCTCTTTACCTTTTCCTTTTATTCTCATATATGTTATCAATATTGCATACAGCAGATCCTGACGGCTATTGGACACACCTGACCTGAGACTGTACAGTGCTGACAATGAATCACTTCCAGTTAAGACTTTACTTATTTTTTCCTCCCTTCCAATCCATTCTAATGCCATCATGATGGCATATAGTTCGACTGTATACAAACTCAGATCATTTGATGTTTGTTTGCTTTCTTCATTTCCCTGATTACCTATAACAATCGCTGATCCAGTCCTTCCAGTTTCAGGTTCTTTTGATCCATCTGTATAAATCTGACTATAGCCTCTACATTCGTCTTCCACATATCTATAATATTCTTCTACCAGGTCTATATTCTTGTTTATTGATTTGATTTGCTGCAATTTAAAATCAACTTCCATGGTTTCCATTTTCCACACTGGATAGTCAGGCCATACCACAGTTGGACAGAACTCCTTTTCACTCACCCCCAAATCTCTAGCTGACTCATCTCCTACCCACCCAAAATTATTCTTTTGTACCCTTTCCTTTTCCCAACAAGTTCCTAACACTCTCTTAGTAGGATGACTGTTTCCATGTCCCTTCAAATTAATCCAATAATTTACAAGCAGTTGTTTACGTCGAATGTTCAATGGCATTTCTCCCGCTTCCACTTGAAGTGCACATACTGGCGATGTTTTTACTGCGCCTAAACATAGCCTCAAAGCTTTAGCCTGTATTTTATCAAGCCTTGCAAGTACAGATTTGGCTGCTCATTCATACACCACACTCCCATAATCTAACCTTGATGTTATTAAACTTACATATATATATTTCAGTGATTGATAATCTGCACCCCATTCCTGTCCTGTTAGACACCTCATTGTATTTATTACTTTTTCTTCCTAGTACAAAACATTACCTTAGATTTTTCAACCGAAAATGTAAAGCCCCATTTTATTCCCCACCTCTCAACCTGCTGGACATCTTCTTGCACTTTCTTACCTATATACTCCACATTTATGTGGCCTTCCAGACACTGAGCCAATGGTTAAAAATGCAGCTTCATTTTGCTAATCTTTGACTAGGGCTGTTGGTATTGACTGTCTATTGAATTAGCTGCATCTTTGTATTTACTCTGTATAATCCTTAGAAAGCTCAGTGCTTCAAAAGGAGCAAATCACATATCTTTTGCTCAGGTTAACACTTGATCCAGTTTTAGTAGCTAGATTTTTAAACAAAGGATCACATGTCCTCATGGCCCTTTGCCATACTTACTGGCAACAAATGCAACACTAAACTGCCATGGGAGGAATACACACTGAAGTTACAGGTTTATATGAGAGAGACAGATGCTTGTGAAATTTGAAATGATAGATTCAACTAGAGAGGTACATTTTCCGAAGAAAATGTGAGTGGTGCTTGCCGTGGCAAAACTTGGGCCTCAATATTACAATGTTTCCTTCTGTTCTCTGTGAAAAACAACATTTAAAGTGCTGGTATAGCAGTGATATGACAATAAGATAATATTGCTTCTATTCATATTGGTAATCATGTTAAGAGCAAAATGCTAATATAGTCAGCATAATGCTAGCAACATGCTAATATAGTTAGCATAATGCTAGCGACATGCTAAGCACTCTAGCATCATGATAGCGACATTCTAATGATGTTGCTAGCAACATGCTAATATAGTTAGCATAATGCTAGCAACATGCTAATCAGCTAAACGTCATGCTAGCACCATGCTAATCACACTAGTATCATGCTAGGAACATGCTACACATATTATTAGCGGAATGCTACTATAGTTAGCATAATGCTAGCAACATGCTAACAGCATGCTAATGAGGTTGCTAGGGGGCGTGGCTTATGAGAATCATGATAAATGCGAAAGACTGATTGGTTGCCTGAGTTAAATGAGCCCTCCCCCGTGTCTATACGACAGTGGGATACACAGTTAAATTCAGTTTCAAAGTTCCTATGGAAGTTACCAATGTATGTTAATTGCCCCTTGCTGGGGCAGTTTACCACTCGCCCTCTAGAAATGTCATGTCAAGCCCCCCATTCCGGAATAAGCCCAACGATATGACACCTCTTTCATGGGTCTACGACAAACAGAACGGGACTAGTCATGCACCAAATTCCCCATTATAAATCAATGGGGCAAATTTGGGCACCTGTTGTGCCCCGGGGGTAAAACTAATACCCTTGTGCGGGGTATGTTCTGACACAGCTTGCAAGCCTCTTCAAATGTGGTGAATTTTATCTTTCTACGAAATTCCCTCTCTGCGCTACAGTCCGTCAAAGTTGGTCTCAATGTTAAGTCTATGGGACTTTTTATGACTTAGAAAAGTCATAGCACCCCATTCCTGAATAAGGCGCACGATTCGATACCTCATTCATGGGTCTACGACAAACGATGCGGGACTAGTTACGCGCCGAACTTTTGTACGGAAGAAGAAGAAGAAGAAAAAATAATAAGCCTGTGAGATAACAATAGTAGTGCTTCGCTTCGCAAGCACCACTAAAAAGAAGAATAATAATAAGCCTGTGAGATAATAATAGTAGTGCTTCGCTTCGCAAGCACCACTAACTATTGAGAATCTATTGTATTTTATATCTTGTGCTGTCAGATCATGACAATGCCTCGAAACGCAAAAAATACTGTGTAGCCATAAACTGCTATAAGTATGCAACATTAACAGCTTAGTAACTAAATGTTAATGTGTTGTCTTAATACCACAAACACTTAACACTTCCACCTGAATTATGTGAACAGACAGGATTTATCTTCCATGAAGTTGTACAGCAACGCACATCAAATTCAACAAACATACAGTATATGTAGCTGCAATGCTAGCATGTAGCTGTTTTGCTAGCCGCAGTTGCTAGGTTTGTTACCTTGTATAGGAGAATACACTTTTGCGTCCCTGGGTGACCTCAAACCACCAACCTTTTGGTTAACAGCCAAACGCACTAACCGACTCCGCCGGATGCTCTTTAAAGGTCAGAAACAAAAGCAGCTGGCTCTGCTGAGGATTTGAGTCAGGTTCTTACATTTATGGAAAAGCTGCTTAAGTGTAACCTCACACACTCTCCATGGAAGTGGACATTGAACCAGTCATTTATTATCCACCTAAGAGTTACAGTCATGAAGCTTGAGTGTTAGTGTTGAGGGGATTGCATGGTCCAGAAGATTGCATGATAAAAGCTCTACCGTCCCTGGGTGGGCTTGAACCACCAATCTTTCGGTTAACAGCCGAACATGCTAACTGATTGCACCACAGAGACTCTGCTGGACAGAGGTCAGAAACAAAAGTAGCTGGCTCTCCTGTTGATATAGGACAGGTTTTTACACTTCAAAGATTAATTATTAATATAAAGCATTTTTTAAAATATATTTTTTAAAAACTGACCTTACACACTATCCATGGAACTGGACAACACTTTTCTGAAGTATCACCCTCCATGTGGGTGTAAGTAAGGTGAAAATTCCCCAACAACTAGACATTAAAGACTTTCTAATCAATTAATTATTTTTTAACATTACTTGAGACCCTTGAGAAATTTATGTCTAGACCTTGGCATGTGAGCTCTGCAAAATAGGATTCTACAGGCAGTGTATACACTTATGTTTCATAGAATGAGAATTAATCAGCAGTCAAACATTAAATCTACAAAAAATTAACAGATAAATATTTTTGTGAAGAGATTATAGTTATTAAGGGTACTGCAATAGGTCAAACAGTTCTTTTTAAAATGTATTCAAACAGAAGAACTAACACATAAGCCATTTTAATTATGGAACTCCAAAATGGTAATAAATAAATAAATAAATAGGACATTCTGAAATAAATAACTACATGAATGAATAAGAGACAGATACATATTATGACAATTAAATTGTGCAATAATTGAACACATTTTGAAATACAGCTCATTATTATGAAATATATTACATTCTGCTTTAAAAATTTGCTTATTATTGTCAAATATTATTTCAGGGTCATTTTATGGGCTGTTAATTTTCCCAATAACTGGCATTATTGCATAGACCTTTTATTTAATTCCAGGAGTTTTTATTATTAATAAAAATAGGGATATGGATAAAGTGGTTTGGATGAATGAAGGACTTCATCTGTCAATCAAGAGAGCCAGTTGTGTGATTGTCAAAGTCAAGGTAAACTTTACTGTCATCTCTGCTATATACTGTACAGATATACAGAGAGACGAGACGATGTGGCTCCGGTTTTAACAGTGCAACAAGAAACAGGGAACATAGAACAAATAGGGCACATGGAATAAACAATATATAAATAGAATACAAAATATACACTTTTAAACTAGAAATTGAGTATTTAATATAAACTTGAAACTAGAAGTAGAAGTAAAAAGAGAGACAATTAGGATGCAGTATTACAGTTTATATTAATTAAACTGGGTTAATATGGATTAATTAAAGTTTAAGCAGAACTGTTAACATTGTTTTTGGTCAGACTTCAAGCTTTTAACATCAAATCAAATGAGAAAATTAATGTTACCAGTCTTGTTGTGACAAAAGCTTTACCCGTCCCTGGGTGGGCTCGAACCACCAACCTTTCGGTTAACAGCCGAACGCGCTAACCGATTGCGCCACAGAGACATGGTGGTGGTGGTTGCAATAATCAGGAAAAGGGTCTGTGGCTCAACCTGATACAGGCGGTCACTAACTGAACTATAAACTGAAGGATGAGCTAGATCTGGCTGGAACTTATTGCAGCTATGTGTGGGGGGTGGTGCAAATTATCAAATGTAAATGGCAATGAGCGGAACAACATGCTTTGTTTTGTGGATGTTTTTGTGAAGACAGAGCGTGACTGTGACTGCAGGAGAGGGGGATGGGCGCAAACCACATGTGGGACTTGAAAAGGAGGCAGTTTCTTAAGCTTTTGCTGTATCTGGGCTTTTGTAAACCAATAAAAACAAGTGAAGCTTGAGGTTTTGTAGTAAGTGTGTACATGTATAAAATGTTGCGTTCTGATAGGTCTATAAGGCAATGTTTGCAGGCCCAAACAGCAGCCCGGCTAGCTCAGTCGGTAGAGCATGAGACTCTTAATCTCAGGGTCGTGGGTTCGAGCCCCACGTTGGGCGCGAAATTTTCCTTTTTTGACATAAACTCTTTTAGGCATCATGGGTGCAACCAATTATCAGTTAATTTGTACAAATTGTCACATTGAGTTTTTCATGATTTTTAAAAAATGAATAAGTCTTTGAATTTTGCTTGCTGGCTAATCCACCCTGATGTACTGATGGTTGAGTGTCTGTCATACTTTAAATTTATTTGGTTGCATCCTCACACCCTTATTAAATGATCAAATATAAATGGCAATGAGTGGAACAACATGCTTTGTTTTGTAGATGTTTTTGTGAAGCGTGACTGTGACCACTGGAACGGGGGTTGCTCAGGAGCAGCGTGTGCATCACAACAGCAATGAGTAAAGTGCAGAGATGTACAACTTGCCATTGCACATCTGTAAAATTGTGTTCATGTTTGTATTATGCTTAGAGCTTACACTTACATGTTTAACATTTAAATATACCGTAAATACATTGTCTCATATTTTTAAACATTTATATATTTTATCTTTTTAATTGTATTTTTTGTTCACAGTCAATAAAGAGCCCTTTGCCATACTTACTGTCAAAAAATGCAACACTATACTGCTGAGGGACGAATGCACACTGGAGTTATGGGTTTACATGCGAGAGACACACATACAGATGTCTGTGAAATCTGAAATGATAGATTCAACTATTGTTTGTCCCTTCTTTAGCAGTTAGTGCCTTAAACACTGAAACAGGTTAATGCATGTTAGCATGTTTCTAGCACGATTAGCAAGTTGTTATCATGTTGCTAGCATGTTTTCTTGCATGATTAGCAAGTTGCTAGCATGTTTCTAGCATGATTAGCAAAGTTGCTAGCATGTTTCTAGCATGATTAGCAAAGTTGCTAGCATGATTAGCAAGTTATTAGCATCTTGTTAGCATGTTTCTAGCATGATTAGCAAGTTACTAACATCTTGTTAGCATGTTACTAGCATGATTAGCAAGTTGCTAGCATGTTTTTAGCATGATTAGCAAAGTTGCTAGCATGTTTCTATCATGATTAGCAAGTTACTAGCATCTTGTTAGCATGTTTCTAGCATGATAAGCAAGTTGCTAGCATGTTTTTAGCACAATTAGCAAAGCTGCTAGCATGTTTCTATCATGATTACCAGGTTGCTAACATGTTACTAGCATGATTACCTGGTTGCTAGTGCATTTCTAGCATGATTAGCAAGCTGCTAGCATGTTTCTAGCATGTTTAGCAAAGTTGCTAGTATGCTACTAGCATGATTAGCAAGTTACTAGCATCTTGATAGCATGTTCCTAGCATGATTAGCAAGTTGCTAGCATGTTACTAGCATGATTAGCAAGTTACTAGCATCTTGTTAGCATGTTTCTAGCATGATTAGCAAGATACTAGCATGATTAGCAAGTTACTAGCATCTTGTTAGCATGTTTCTAGTATGATTAGCAAGTTGCTAGCATGTTTCTAGCATGATTAACAAGTTGTTAGCATGCTTCTAGCATTATTTTCAAGTAGCTAGCATGTTTCTAGCACAATTAGCAAGTTGTTATCATGTTGCTAGCATGTTTTCCAGCATGATTAGCAAGCTGCTAGCATGTTTCTAGCATGATTAGCAAAGCTGCTAGCATGTTTCTAGCATAATTAGCAAATTTGCTAGCATGTTTCTAGAACGATTAGCAGGCTGTTATTAGCATGATTAGCAAGTTACTAGCATGATTAGCATGTTACTAGCATGATTAGCAAGTTACTAGCATCTTGCTAGCATGTTTGTAGCATGATTAGCAAGTTACTAGCATTCTGGTTGCTAGGCATAGATAGATAGATAGATAGATAGATAGATAGATAGTAATGGTTAGATGATAGAGAGAGAGAGAGAGAGAGAGAGAGAGAGAGAGAGAGAGAGAGATAGATAGATAGATAGATAGATAAATGTGAGTGGTGCTTGGCAAAACTTGGGCCTCAATATTACAATGTTTCCAACAGTTCTCAACATGCTAATCAGCTAAACGTCATGCTAGCAACATGCTAAGCACTCTAGCATCATGTTAAAGACATTCTAATTATGTTGCTAGCGAAATGCTAATATCGTTAGCATCATGCTAGCCACGTGCTAATATAATTAGCATAACGCATAATTGATAATTTCATAAAATGATACAGAGATATTGATTAATTAATTTAGAGGCTTTTATATCATTAACAATAACCTTATGTTTTGGGTTTTATTTGTTTGTTTGTTTGTTTTTTCATTTTTCCTTTTACTGTTCATCAAAAATTAGGTTTTACAACATCCTCAATGATGTTTTCTCAATAGCCAAAGTGATTCTGGTGAAATATACTAAATTGCACAGTGGAACCATGAGAGAGCATTTGAAGTCTATTTTTACTCTCCAATCAGCTAAGCAAATAGAAAACAAGACTATTTTAAGGGAATTTAAATAATTGCCTTGGTAACACTCGATTTTTTCCCCTTTAGGTTGCACACCAACACACAACAAATTCGCACTTACGAATGCAGCAAATGTAGAGTATATGTGGCTGCAACGCTAGCATGTAGCTATTTCGCTAGCCGCAGTTGCTAGGTTTGGTTAGTGGGCGGAGGTTAAGGTTTTGGATGGTTTGTAATTTTGATGCGATTGTAGACTTAAAGGTCGGTTTTTTTTTTTGTCCACCGTGACATCATTTGCTCTTGGGAAAGTCGTGATTATAACACGGGGAATAAAATCTCTTACATCAAGTAAGCAGCCTAATGAATTAACGTATCGTTAAGGCGTTTTTAACGGGTTTTTTTTTAAATCATTATTAGGGAATGATATATAGCATTAGTGCAACGATATAAAATGTGACTGAAATGTGCATATAATTACATATTGCCCAGAGGACGGAGGAAACATCATTTATTTATCAAAACTGTTGGTTTTCTTCTGTTCTGGGAGCAGTTGAACAGCTGGTGGATTTAAGACAAGACACCAACGGCCTGGTAATTAAGACAAGCCTTCGCTCCACGGCTCAGGCGGTAACGTTTCTAACGGCGATGTCCAGCTTTGTGCTTGAAATGAAGGTACATAAACTACACTTTATATTCTTCTCTTTTAATGCTAGTAGATATCAGACAGTAATATATTTCGACCAAATTACGACGTCAAATTGTTTGATGAAACCCATGCTAACCAAAAACTAGTTAGCATGTATTTGGGCCTTCTTCAAATTTAGCTTGATATTTTATGTGTTCTACCACCAACCTTTCGGTTAACAGCCGAACGCGCTAACCAATTGCGCCACAGAGACCCTGCTGAGCATGCGTCAAAGGTCAGAAACAAAAGCAGCTGACTCTGCTGATGATTTGGGACAGGTTCTTACATTTGAAAGACTGATTATTAACATAAAGCATTTCTCAAAAAGCTACTTAAGTGTAACCTTACAAACTATCCATGGAAGTGGACTTTCATGTGGCTTGAGTATTTGTGTTGAGGGGGTTGCATGGTCTAGATGGATGCATGATAAAAGCCCCAGCGTCCCTGGGTGGGCTTGAACAACAACCTTTCGGTTAACAGCCGAACGCGCTAACCAATTGCGCCACAGAGACCCTGCCGGCCATGCGTCAAAGGTCAGAAACAAAAGCAGCTGACTCTGCTGATGATTTAGGACAGGTTCTTACATTTGAAAGACTGATTATTAACATAAAGCATTTCTTGAAAAGCTACTTAAGTGTAACCTTACAAACTATCCATGAAAGTGGACTTTCATGTGGCTTGAGTATTTGTGTTGAGGGGGTTGCATGGTCTAGAAGGATGCATGATAAAAGCCCCTGGGTGGGCTTGAACCACCAACTTTTCAGTTAACAGCCGAACACGCTAACCGACTGCGCCACAGAGACCCTGCTGGACGTGTGTCAAAGGTCTGGAACAAAAGCAGCTGACTCTGCTGATGATTTGGGACAGGTTCTTACATTTGAAAGACTGATTATTAACATAAAGCATTTCTTGAAAAGCTACTTAAGTGTAACCTTACAAACTATCCATGAAAGTGGACTTTCATGTGGCTTGAGTATTTGTGTTGAGGGGGTTGCATGGTCTAGAAGGATGCATGATAAAAGCCCCTGGGTGGGCTTGAACCACCAACTTTTCAGTTAACAGCCGAACACGCTAACCGACTGCGCCACAGAGACCCTGCTGGACGTGTGTCAAAGGTCTGGAACAAAAGCAGCTGACTCTGCTGATGATTTGGGACAGGTTCTTACATTTGAAAGACTGATTATTAACATAAAGCATTTCTTGAAAAGCTACTTAAGTGTAACCTTACAAACTACCCATGGAAGTTGACTTTCATGTGGCTTGAGTGTTTGTGTTGAGCGGGTTGCATAGTCTAGAAGGACGCATGATAACAGCTCCATCGTCCCTGGGTGGGCTTGAACCACCAACCTTTCGGTTAACAGCCGAACGCTCTAACCGGTTGCGCCACAGAGACTCTGCCGGACGTGCGTCATGGGTCAGAAACAAAAGCAGCTGACTCTGCTGATGATTTGGCACAGGTTCTTATATTTGAAAGACTGATTATTAACATAAGGCATTTCTTGAAAAGCTACTTAAGTGTAACCTTACAAACTATCCATGGAAGTTGACTTTCATGTGGCTTGAGTATTTGTGTTGAGGGGGTTGCATGGTCTAGAAGGATGCATGATAAAAGCCCCTGGGTGGGTTTGAACCACCAACTTTTCAGTTAACAGCCGAACGCGCTAACCGACTGCGCCACAGAGACCCTGCTGCTAAATGTGTGTCATAGGTCAGAAACAAAAGCAGCTGACTCTGCTGATGATTTGGGAGAGGTTCTTTTGAAAGACTGATTATTAACATAAAGCATTTCTTGAAAAGCTACTTAAGTGTAACCTTACAAACTACCCATGGAAGTTGACTTTCATGTGGCTTGAGTGTTTGTGTTGAGCGGGTTGCATAGTCTAGAAGGATGCATGATGAAAGCCCCGTCGCCCCTAGGTGGGCTTGAACCACCAACCTTTCGATTAACAGCCGAACGCGCTAACCACTTTCGCCACAGAGACCCTGATGGGCATACGTCAAAGGTCAGAAACAAAAGCAGCTGACTCTGCTAATGATTTGGGAAAGGTTCTTACATATGAAAGACTGATTATTAACATAAAGTATTTCTCGAAAAGCTACTTAAGTGTAACCTTACAAACTGTCCATGGAAGCAGACTTTCATGTGGCTTGAGTATTTGTGTTGAGAGAGTTGCATGGTCTAGATGGATGCATGTTAAAAGCTCCATCGTCCCTGGGTAGGCTTGAACCAACTACCTTTCAGTTAACAGCCGAACGCGCTAACCAAATGCGCCACAGAGACCCTGCTAGTTGTGTGTCAAAGGTCAGAAACAAATCAGCTGACTCTGCTGATGATTTGGGACAGGTTCTTACATTTGAAAGACTGATTATTAACACAAGGCATTTCTCGAAGAGCTACTTAAGTGTAACCTTACAAACTACCCATGGAAGTGGACTTTCATGTGGCTTGAGTATTTGTGTTGAG
>JAVGVS010000271.1:0-20000 GCA_032718565.1 Distichodus sexfasciatus
TGAGGTACTCAGGAGCAAGGTACCGTCCCCACGCATTGCTCCCCGGGCGCTAGCCCATGCCAGCTCCTCCTTGGATGGGTCAAATGCAGGGGTCACATTTCGTGTGTTGTTGGGAGTAGTGTTGGGGACGGTACCTTGCTCATGAGTACCCTTCTGCATGTTTTTCTTTCTTGAAGTCTATCCACTCTTTGTTTATATGAGTTAGTCTTCATGTTTCATTCTTTCTTTCAGTCTGTCCTTCTCGCTCTTGCTGTAACTCTTTGTTAGTCATCATACATCTTTCTCCCACTTTCTTTCGTTCGGTCTGTCCCTCACACTCTTATTCTTACTCTCTTTTCCCACTCCTTAACTCTCATTCATCCTTCTTTTCGTTCGCCCTTTTCTCCTTCTTACTCCGACTCTCTTGGCGAGTGTTCATACTGTTTGTCTCTCTCCCCCTCGCTGTCTATGCGTTTACCTCTCTTTTATCTTTCTTTCTTCCAGTCACTCTCTTTCTCACTGTTACTCTCTTTTCTCTCTCTCTCTCTAACCTTTTCTTAGTCTATCCCTCTATCTCTGTCTTTGCTAATCTCCACATCGCTCTCTCTCTCTCTCTCTCTCTCTCTCTCTCCCCATCACTACATTCCTCCAGATATTACCCTGCCAGTGCCGGAGACAGCACCCAAAGCCCCGCTAGACGCCAACTCCTCCTTTCCATGAAATATTCGTCCGTATTATTCCCTCTCTCTCCACCTGCAGCCGGCGCACGGCAACAATACACTCCAATCAGACAATTGAATCAATGAATAGTGAATCAAGGTTTCATTTGAATGTAAGAACCTTGGCTTCACATTTCCATAATAACATTTCAACTCTCTCTTTTTTCTTCTCCCACTGTCAAGAACTGCCAGAAGACAAACCACACGGAGGACTGTCGAGCCAGTTTGCACCGGTTTAAACTGAACCTGCCACACTGAAAAATTTCCTTCCACTTAAAACAATGATTTATGCAATTTCAACTAACTTTTATGAGTTTTCAAAGTTACAACCTTTTTACTGTAAGTCCTTATATTTAAGGGTGAATGACTTAATTACACCAAATACAATCTAGTTCAACTTTACATTTTGAGGGCAGTTGTAATGGTAAAGAATGATCATTGAGTCGCTGGGTCAAATCCTGAACCGGTAAAGGTGAGCCCCCATGAGCAAGATACCGTCCTGAAACACTGATCCCTGGATGCTGGAATAAAAAAGCTGACCACTGCTCCTGTGTGATCTCTTCATGATGACACAAAATTACTCGACTTAAATTAAATTAAAATGTTAAGTTCAAATAATAGATGAAAACCAAACAGCAGAGGAATGAAATACTGTCAAAGGCGTCTAAAACTCTGGAGAGTGCTGAGGTGGATATATTTTGCAATGCAGCTTTCTTGATTCATGTACACAATGATGTGTGTGTGTGTGTGGTCTCATAAGCAGTGTGTGCTTCTTCTTCACTCTTGAAGAAGAGTTATGGCACTGAAGTTCTTACTGGAGCCTCATTGATTTGAAGTACTTTTCACATGAAAGTGATGGGGTACATTGAGAGGGAGAGAGAGAGAGAGAGAGAGAGAGAAAGGGAGAAGCAGAGAGATGGAAAGAAAAGCAAGCAACAGTGAGAATAACAAAAGAAAATTGTTACTAAATATATATTTAAGGATTGGTGAATGAAAGACTGAAAGACAGAGAGGGAGATAGAGGGTAAGTAAAAGAAAAGAGGGTAAGTCAGCAGAAAGAAAGAAAAAAGGAAGAAAGTGAGGGACAGTAAGAAGTAGAGAGAGTTTGAGCAAATGAAGAGGATTAAAGGAAGGGCCAGACAAGAAGAGAGTGAGGGAAGGGAAGGATGGAAGGAAAGAAACAAAGAGAAGAAGGTAGAGAGTGTTGGGAGAAAATAAAGAAAGAAAGAAATTGGTGAATGAAAATGGTGAAAGATTAAAAGAAAGAGACTGGAACAGATTGAAAAGAAAGAAATTCAATAACCAGAACCATAGATTATGATCATGTATTACAAAGGGGCAGGAAGATGGAAAGAAACAGAGAGAGAGAGAGAAAGAGAGACAGATGTGGGGTAACAGTGAAGCTGAATGAAGAACAGAGTGAGTTTTCCGTCCTCTCCAGCTTCCAGCCGTCTTTCACTCCTCCAATCAGCAGCACACAACCCCGTACAGCAGCCAGCTGACATTCTAATGGACCTCCGACTGAGCCTCACCAAACCCTACACTCTCTCACACACACACACACACACACACACCGGCCCAAATTAACCAGCCGGGCTGACAGGGACAAGGGGAGAGAGAGAGAGAAAGCCAGAGAGAGAGACTGTGGTCCAGTGATTGCTAAAATGACCCCTGCACAAGCAGCGTAATCAGGCACTGGTCTCCACATTCCTAATGGACCAATTTTTTTAACTGGAAAAAACAGAGGAAGCGGGACAGACTAAAAGAAAAAGTGTGAACGAATAGGAGAGAGAACATGTAGAGTAGCTGAGAGAGTGAATGAGTGAGTGAGATGGAAAAGAGAAATAAATGGAAAGGAGGTGGAAAGGTGAGAGGAAGAGAAAGAGACGGACGTAGGGCGAAGGAGACAGAAATCAAGAAAGAAAAAAGGAAAAGAAAGAAAGATATAAGAGAGTAAATGACGGATAGAAAGAGAGAAAGAAAAAGAGATGAAGCAGATGGACAGAATCACGGAGAGTAAGTGAAAGGGCCAGTGGAAAGAAAGAAAGAAGAGGCTGAGGGGAGGGAAGAAAAAAACAAACAGAGGAATGAAGTGGTTCAGAGAAACTAAGAAGCAAAGAGATGGAGAAGCAAAGAAAGAAAGAGAGAACTGACTCCAGACCAGTGTTACTGCTCCCAGATTAAGCGATAGGAAGTGTGTTTCAGCAGGTCAGGCTTGGCTCGGGGCAGGAGAGTGAGTTCATTAGCAGCTCGTCTGATCTCCTGCTGAAATGTCACATCCGCCACGTTAGCGCTCCGATTCGGCACCGAGCTAGAAATATTTCACCTCGTGTTTTTACGTGTCGACAAGGATTAATGTTAAACGTGAACGGGGCGACGCTCGCACAGTCATCTTATTTTTTCTCTCTACGGTTGTTTATAATACTGCTAAAGCAGCTATTTATTTAGTTAGTTATGAATATGAAGGTCTGAAATAAGCTCAACCCTCACTTGATAGTTGCTAACTAATACTGATTCTTCCTAGCACACATTTTCTATAACTAACATTAATTAAAAAAACTAAACTAAAACAACTAACTAATGGTTTCAAATTTCAGATAATTAACACTAACTGCCACGAGCTAGTACTTCTTTCTGACCACCACATATCCACTAGCCAACACCACATATCCACTAGCTAATGCCACATAGCTAACACCACATATCCACTAGCTAACACCACATATCCACTAGCTAACACCACATATCTACTAGCTAACACCACATAGCTAACATCACATATCCACTAGCTAATAACACCAGTTTTCGCACAGTCAACTTTCACACAGGCAACCAAGTTCTGCTGGCTAATATCAATTCCCCCTAGTGAATACTAATTTCTGCTAGATTTACCAGCTACTACCAAATTTCAGATAATTAACACTAATTGCTGCAAGCTAGTGCTTCTTTCCACCAGTTCTACCAGCTAACAGGAATTTCCCTTGGATAACAATGATTTTCCGCCAATTAAAACTAATTTTCTGCTAGCTAACCACCACATATCCACTAGCTAACACCACATATCCACTAGCTAATGCCACAAGCTAACACCACATATCCACTAGCTAATAACACCACAAGCTAACACTGCATATCTACTAGCTAACACCACAAGCTAACACTGCATATCTACTAGCTAACACCACATATCCACTAGCTAATAACACCAGTTTTCTCACAGTCAACTTTCACACAGGCAATGCCAAGTTCTGCTGGCTATTATCTATTCCCCCTAGTGAATACTCATTTCTGCTAGATTTCTAATCCTTGCAAATTTCGGCTAGGTAGCTAATGCTAACTTCCGCTAGCTAATGCTAACTTTAACTAGCACTGAGGTCATTACATGACATTACAATTCCCACAAGTACAAGATATTAGCATTAAACATTTGCATGTTACGAAATTTGCATGTGTAGAAAAAATTTGTACAGAATTTAGCATTGACTAGACAAATTAGGGTTAGTTAGCAACCTAGCCATGAAGGTTTGTATTCATTTTTGATGCCTCCTAAAAAATAAGAACTAAAAGTGACACAGATGTAGATAACAGACTACAAAGCAACTCCCTACTCTGTGCTGTGAAAATCTGTATTTAGCCTCAAAATTGCTGACAATTAGGTGACAAGACTCATGAAGACTAGTTAGAGCCCCGCCAAACCTAAACACTGTGACAGAACGCTTGGAGGATGAGTATTTATGGGAGAAATAAAAAAATGTTTTCTCAGTGGACAGAAAGATGTGAAAGTGTTAGTGCTAAAAATTCACCTGCGCCTGTGTCGGTGTGTGTGTGTGTTTCTCGTTTTTATTTTGGGACTAAAATGAGTATGTGAATAGATACGGACACAAAAATATGTGAGGTGTAGGCAACAAAATTCCAGGCTTTCAGGAGGAATACCGCTCCCAAAAAGTGAGGGTGTGCACACACAGAGAGAGAGAGGGAAAAAGAGAGACAGAGCGAGACAGAAAGATGACAAAATGAGAAAAAGAAAGACAGTAAACGTAAGAATCGCCAAGAGAAAAAGACAACAGAGACACAGAGGACAGAAAGACAGATAAAAACGAGAGAGAGAGAAAGAAAGAGAACACAGAAAGGAAAACAGAAAAAAGAGAGAAAGATCTGCATCCAGGAAGCTAAACATCTCAAAAACAAGCAGCACAAATCAAAGACGCGAGTATAAAGACCGCCATGTTCACTGGAACTTCTCTTCTCCTGCCAACACTTAACAGTTACTCACACACACACACACACCCCGCGTCCCTCTTTCGGCGTCTAAAGTAGCAGAAGGCTTTGAAGTTATTTTGGGAAGGATACTTGATGGAAGCGAGTACAGAAGCAGGTGATGCAGCACTGGACTAGATTTAAGGAAAAGTGTAGAACAGCTTGTCACCTAGCCAAAGGCGCATACACACACACACACAGCTGCATCATACGACCCTCAGCTATTCAATGCCTTCCTGATAAGAGCCTACACACTCTGCTTAAACACCAACACCACCACAAGGCCCATATGCTGGCAAATTAACATCAGCCCACATACTAACAGTCCTGCTGCAACCCGTTACACACACACACTCATGTTCCCGCATGCATTTACTGGCATGTGCCCG
This sequence comes from Distichodus sexfasciatus, assembly GCA_032718565.1. Taxonomy (NCBI): domain Eukaryota; kingdom Metazoa; phylum Chordata; class Actinopteri; order Characiformes; family Distichodontidae; genus Distichodus; species Distichodus sexfasciatus. The sequence goes on from JAVGVS010000271.1 coordinate 5,345, forward strand.
CATACATTCATGTATGCACATACACACACACTCGCTTGCACTTACAGACAATTATGTACACACGGTCACACATACTAGAACATGCACACACTCATCCAGGGTTGTGGGGACCAGAGCCTTTTCCGGGCACTTCGGAGCAACCTTGGGCGGGTGCCAACACATTGCAGCACACACACACACACACACACACACTCACAGAAACAGTTTAGTCAAATCTTCCTCTTTATTAGAGACTAAACTCGTATTTTAACTGATATCTAACCACAGCAACCAGCATTCTACTCACAATACAGCTATTTAGTGAGATTTTCAGCGTTTATTCTGGAATGCACGCCCATAGCCCATAGACGTGGCTCTGAGTGGCATGCAGGGGATTATGGGAAATGTAGGTCTCTCCCAGAAAAGCCAGAAGGCCAAATTGGTTCAGAATAACCCAAAACTTCAATATTTCTTTTTCATTCTCAATTAAACAGATTTTTTTTTTCAATTTTAGAGAGTAATCAACAGGAAAAAAGAAATATAGAAAATGCATTATTTGTCATCAAAAAGTTTTACTCTATATTCTGACGGATACCAAGTGGACAAAATGTGTTTCCACCTGGCACTAACCTTATTTTCTTCATAGTACTAAGCCATAGAATGCATAAAAAAATGAATATTCAGGAATAAAAGCCAAATGGTTGTACATTTTAAGACTTGTTTTTTTGTTTTTTAAAAGAAGAATTTATCCAATTACTCGATTAATCGATGAAAAAAATCAACAGAATACTCAATTACTATAAAGAATCGATAGCTACAGTTCTAACTGCTCAAGTCTTTTCTTTTTAGTACATCTTTACATTTAGGGTCAATATTACTGCTGTGACCTAACAACACATGATATTAAATGCAGGTCTCTATCAGTAGCACACCTGGGGTAAAGCACTGAGCCTTATTATTATAGGGTAGAAGGAAGGAAGTAGTGATTTCAATCCAAAGTCTAAACAGCAATTACCCAGAACAGCTTTGAATTTAAAACCACAAATCAATCAGAGCCTTACCAAAAATAAAAAATATAAAGAGCTCTGCTTGGGCTTTTCACGTTCCCTGAGGCACAGTCATGTTTTCTATCAGCACACATAAATACACACCAGATGTGATACCATTTTTTTGCCACTATCAAATTTTGATTCTCAGTTTTTCATCAAGGCGTTGATTCCACGTTTCAAATCCCCCCGCCTTCCGTAATCAAAATCCATAAATTCAGCCAGTCTATTTCCATGTAATTTAACCAAGGCAAACGTCAAGGCCTGGTTCCATTTTCTGACCTGACCCGATGCGAGGCAAATGCGCCTCTCCCTTCTTTCGCTGGGGCCCCCGTCCTCTGTTCGCGCCACCTACATTAATATTTGTGTCAAACCATTTGAGCCGACCCGACCACCTTCATGAAAAGGCATTACCAATCCATTTGGCCGACATCATTATGAGTTCACACTGAAACCAAATCCCATTCCCACCTCAGCGAATTCAATTCCCATCAGCGCGCCCATATATCACTCCACCTGCCGGCCGTTCCGTTTTTATGAGCCGTCCTTTTCTTCGGGAGGAAGAGGAAAAAATATGCATACGATTTATACACACACACGTGTAACGGGGCCAACCTTGGCCTGTAGCGGAGCAGGAACGAAAAGTTTCGCTTCTGGGGTTTTCTCTACGTTGACGATAAAAGGTCGAGAAATGGGCCCTCATACGAAAAAGTGTAAGTGAAAGTGAGTGATTATTTGTCATTGTGAACACACCACAGCACAGCACACGCTGCACCACAACAAAGTGGCAAAAACAGGTCACTCTTGTTGAGTTTGGTCATATATTGCCTTATTGTTCCCTGTTCAAGTCAGCATGTTTTATATATAACTGTCAATTAACAAGGTATTGTAGCAATATGTTTAAGTTAAAGATCTTTTTCAACTCACAAAAAAACAACTCCAAATGAAACCCTTAAACCCTGATTCTTGCAGTAAATAATCCTTAACTCTAGTCCCAGTTTAATCGATCGATAAATATTCGTAGCATTTGCCAAGAACAGTTGCAGTTAATATTTGCTCTGGACTTTATCGGCAAACCTTTCCCAAAATGGTCAAAAAGTGTGTGAAAACGTGGGAGGGGAAAAAAGGGGGGGGTGCGAAGAAAAGTGGGAGGGAGAAGAGAATTAAAGCGTGTGAGAAAAGAGGGAGTGCAAGTCGGGGTCAGCGAGTGGCCACTAGCTGAACACACAGCATAAGTGCTTGGAGCAAGCCGGAGCTCTTCTGATTGGTCGTTTCTACGACAGCGACCCTCTCGGGGGACGTGACTCCAGCCCTCTGACGAGAAAATCTTTTGTCGGGTTTCGTTTCTCGGGTCCCGATTGCGTGGGAGCTGGTCACACTCGGACTTGCTTCCACTCGAAACAAAAACAACAGCATTTGCTTCGATCTAACCCAGAAATGTGACGCTATAATAAACTCTGGGGCATTAGAATGAAAATGAAAGTCAAAAATCTGCAAAAATGACATGATAATTATGATAAGTAATTGTGTGATTTGGATGTTAACATGTAAGTTAAAATTAAGGTGTGGATTATAAATGAAAGAAAATTTGGCATTTATTAGATCCAACGATAAAAGATAAAAGAACGAAAATGAGAGACATTTTTATTACATTTTATTATTGGATTTGGTTAAGAACATTAAAGTTAAGGTTAAGGAAAAATGTATAAATGTCACACTACAGCAAACGTCAGCAACAGAAGGAAAGTAATGAAAGTCACAAAAAACATCCAAAAATGACTTGATGAATGACTGTCATTTAGTTAAAATTATACTCATGGTTTGAAAGTATGGATTTGATTTTACTTAAATGTCAAGCTACAGTAAACTCCAGCATGGAAGCGGACAATTGTCATAGCTTTTCTAGAATGCAAACTTGCTAGAAAACAAGCTAACAATTTAAGAGCAAACTGTAACAGATAAGGCTAATATAGTTAATGAATTCGCCAGCTAACATTATGAGGTGAGCTATTTGCACAACTTACTGGGTTAAATGGGTAATATGTGCTTCTTCATAGAGTTTGCTACTGCTCTTGGCTAACAAGAACATGAGCAAAAACACAGTACTGACAAGAACACGAGGCAGTTTTTGCTTAGCTTGCTAAACTGTTAACGTTAGCTAGTAAATTGGCTAACTTTTCCTTGTTCCGGTTGACTCTTGAATGGTTAGCTTGTTAGCAAGTTCCATATAAGCCACGTCTGATATGCTAGGTTGTGAATAATACAGCCCTGCTAATCATTTTTTGGCTAATTTTATGCTGTTATCATTTATGTAACATAACAGAGAAGTTATAAAACTGGGATTGTGATTATATGTGGTTATGAAATAATAAACCAGTAAAAATGTAAGTTGAAAGAGTTTTTCGTCTAATGTACTCTGTTGCATTGTTTTCTCTTAAACTTGGACTCTGATTATTAGCTAATAGCCGCTAATCTCCAAAGCGACACGCAATGAAATAAAACACATGCTGTCAATGCGTTTAACAGGCCATCAGCCCGTCTACACATTGGCGTAACGTAAAAGGCGTTTGAATACAACGGCCGCTTGACTGACGGGTTTGAATTGAACAAAGAGACGGAAGGACGGAGCTGAATGGCGTTAAACGCGGTGGGCGGAGCACATTAGCAGTAGGTCACTTCGCAAACGGCTGCAAGTCACTATGTGGAGTGCTGTAATCTGATTAATTAGCACTCGTCAGGCAAACACACGCAGTCAGGGGACAAAGAGGACATTATTGGAAGGGAGGCGGGTGTGGAAGTGTGTGGAGGTGCGTGTGTGTGCTTGAGCTTCCTTTGTGAAGACTGACACGCTTTAAGCTGTTTAGATTCACGATAATTTGTCACGTACACAGTCAAAGAAGGGCTTCCTGAAGTTTTTTTTATATTTACTTTACTTAATAATACATTTATTTATGGGGAAAAATTCAGCATCAACAAACGCATACCATCGCCTCTCTTCATCCTTGTTTATGTCCAATATTCTCTCTATTCCTCTCTCCTCCTCTGCATCCAACAAGCCTACCCTAGATGTGGCATAAGCTTATGACTGCTAAACCCCCATTCCCTAGCAAACTGAACCCCGATAAGTCCGGAGCCGGAACGCTGCCTCGAGCACCGCGACTCGCGATCTGGCTTCAGGCCCCTGGACATTAAACCCCAGGCGCAGAAAATCCGGTGAGTGATACGGCATTTAACTCGGCGTTTCGCTACCCCGCTAGCTCCTATCTGCTGCGGACCGGCTTCAGGCTTTTACCTCCCTCACCGCCGTCCGACCTCTCCCTCCCAGTAATCGTCGTCGTCACTGTCGCCACCTCCGGCCGCCTGTGAGGCTGCGACCGCAGAAAGAGATAATGGAAATTAAAGATGGAGGCGATAAGGCCGAAAATGACTGCAGTCCTCCGAAACGGAGAGCCTCAATCCGGCCGAGACAAGCGGCTTAGGGATGACATTTGTCTGTCCGGATTGATAACCGTGGCGGCGGCGGCTTAGAGGAGCGGTGCCGCTCCGGAGATTACGCCCACGTCCGGGAGCGTATCTTGTCAGTTAAAGTGGGGCGAGCACCTGAGCATCTATCAAGAAAGTAGCCAAAACGAGAGAAAAAAGAAAAACTGAAGATGGCTGGTGTATGCATAAACTGTAGAGCGAGAATTTATGCTGGTGTAAATCACAAGTTTTATCACGATACAATATTATATTGATTCCATGGACTGAGACTTAACGTCTGCTGAGATCACAATTTCTGCTGTACTGTCATCCTCCTGTTCAATATATGATAACGTTATGATATGTATGATGTCTCATGATTTTCATTTATGATCAATGCTACAGGTTTGTCGATTATTATATTGATGTGCCGTTACTTTCCTACTGGTTTTTGTGGTCTGCGTTTATATTTATGGCAATCACCCAGTTACAGGGACAGTCTCCCTGAAGCAACTTGGGGTTAAGGGTCTTTCTCAGAGACTCAGTGGTGGTAGTTCTGGCCAAAAGGACTCCTGTACCTACGAACTCCTGTTTCCTAGGCGTGTATCACCAACATCACCCTGGAGTGCGTTTCCCAAAAGCACTACATTAGCAACTAACATAGTGTACGTTACCAACTAACATAATGTACGTTAGCAACTAACATAGTGTACGTTAGCAACTAACATAGTGTACATTAGCAACTAACATAGTGTACGTTAGCAACTAACATAGTGTGCATTAGCAACTAACATAGTGTATATTAGCTACTAACATGGTGTACATTAGCAACTAACATAGTGTACGTTAGCAACCAACATAGTGTACATTAGCAACTAACAGTGTACGTTAGCAACTAACATAGTGTACGTTAGCTACTAACAGAGTACATTAGCAACTAACATAGTATACATTAGCTACTAACATAGTGTACATTAGCAACCAACATAGTGTACATTAGCAACTAACATAGTGTACATTAGCAACGAACATAGTGTACATTAGCAACTAACAGTGTACGTTACCAACTAACATAATGTACATTAGCAACTAACATAGTGTACATTAGCAACTAACATAGTATACATTAGCTACTAACATAGTGTACATTAGCAACTAACATAATGTACATTAGCTACTAACATAGTGTACGTTAGCAACTAACATGTGTACATTAGCAACCAACATAGTGTACATTAGCAACCAACATAGTGTACATTAGCAACTAACATAGTGTACGTTAGCTACTAACATAGTGTACATTAGCAACTAACATAGTGTACATTAGCTACTAACAGTGTTGCTAACATAGTTAGCAATACGTTAGCAACTATGCTTTTGAGAAACACATAACTGTTTGTTTGCTGGTTGTAGGTTGGTAAAGAGTACAAAACACAACTTGTCTGCCAAGCCAGTTTAGTACCATCGGGGCAGTTGGTAGCATAAAAAAAGAGAGTTTTTATTGTATTTTAAAAAATGAGCTGCCTTTGGCCTTTCTGGAAGAGAACTGCATTTTTGCACATGATGGCGTTCTATATAAGAGTTGCGAGCGCTAACGCATGTTTACATCGCCAATAATGTAATTACTTCAGTATCTGTGCACAGAATTACTCAGAAATAATTTCACATACAGAGGAATGAATATATGATGTCCAGTAAGTTCAAAGTCTTTTATCGCAACTGTTATCGTTAAGACTTCACTGTTAATTACTAGCGGAGATGTCAGTCCACTGACATGGAGATCACTAATCAAAGATGGCCATAATGAGCGCACATGTCTGTTTGTGCTTGTTATTAATGTGATGTGAGGGACCAGATATATCACTTGCTCCGGCCAGATCTGGTACGTGGGCTGCCATTTGGGGACCACTGGGTGAGGGAGTTAGCCCTGTGATCGGAAGGTTGCCAGTTCAATTCCTGGAACAGTAAAGGTCCCACTGAGGTACTCATGAGCAAAGTGTCAATTAAAGAATCTTAAACAAGTTCAATTTACTAATTTTCATTTCAGATTAGCATGTAGAGTTTATTCCAGCATAGCGTCTTTAGCATTAGCAGATGCATCGTCAACTTAAAATGACACGCACGCCTAAATCAACAGCGAACTGATGAATATTCACTAAAACTACTTTAAACTCGGCAGATTTACATGAATTAGGCAAGTCGAGGGTGAAATGGAGGGGAAGCGTGAGTTTAGCTCCTGTGACAGGCAGCTCCGTGAAAGCCGAAAGCAACGAGTTACGTAACGCAGTCAGTGGTCCGTAAGACAGAGCAGTCGGGGACCAAAAAAAAAAAAAAGACTATCACCAAAAACAAGTATATCTATCTCCCTCTAGGAAATCCCTGAGGGTTTGCCTTAATCAATTACTGGAAAAAAGAACAAGAGTACAAGCAGCAGCGTTGTTGCTGGTCCTGTAAGAAACGCTCAAAACTAGCGATAAATCTAAACTGACATTCAGAACCTCTAATCAACATTATCTTACCCATGACGATCATTTCAATGATTTTTTAAAATCTGTTGCTACTTTCCCCAACGTGTGTTCATGGAAAAAGGTTTGTTGTCATGTGAAAATTATGAATGCACTCTTTATTAGATAAAACATATTAGAGGTCGACCCATGGGCAAATATCGATACCGGTTATTGCCAACATCATCTAACAAAACTTAGCAAGTGAACTGAAGTTTGACTAAAAACTCAACTTCATCTTTTAACTTCTTTAAAACCACTTCCTAATGGTTGCTTTTACTTTCTTAAAACAAAAAATCTGTTCCTAATCTGGTCCTTTTCATGTTAAACTGAACATTTTCATGTCAATAAAGTAAAATACAGGTCATTTATTCAAAGTGCATATCAAAATCGTTATGTTTCCGTAACTTGTTTCAACACCATTCAATCGATTTTGAAATGCATTACCTTTAACTTGGTAAGTCACAGAAATGATAAACAAGAGAAAATGGAAAATAATTGAGAAATATCACTTTTCCTTAAAATAAAAGTTTTGAAACATGAATCAGGAAGCGGTTTTAAACAAGTTTTTAAAAAACGCAGGGTTATGTCTTAATAAACGGTTCGATTGCTCTCAAGATGTTTTTGGCTTGCTAACGTGTCATTTATTGCAGCAAGGGGACGGTGAGGAGAGATCTGCAGATCTGCTTGCGACACGCTGTGCTGCACGTGCTCGAATCCTGAGCAAAAAGTGTGAAAAAACGGCCCAGAGAGTTATTAAGCTGGCGGAGAGAAACTCCCGATTGTGAGTCAGGCATAAAGAATGGCGAGGGAGGGTCACTAAACTCAAATATCGGAGTTGTAACTTGTCCCAGCGCTGGATGATACTGGGAAAAACTGACATCTCAACGATATAAAATATGCAATTTTTCAAAACAAATGATTTGTAAAACTCAATTTGTGCGGAATCGATCATCGTAGAATGATTTGAGGTCAGCTGTCACTACTTAGAAGATGAATGATAGATGAATTCGACGTTGTACGACATTTAATACAAAGAAAACGACAAGGCGGAGTAGCAAAACCGTTGTAGCACAATGTGTTTGATTTCATTTGCTTTTCACATTCTGAAATAAAACTGTTCTCGATGACAATGCCAAAACAAATCACTAATAGTGTTTAAAATCCTTTAGTTCACTCGCTTTGAACCCGACCAAATAACGTTAGTTTTTTTCTTCTTTGGTGCTTTCGCTTTCACATTTGTAGGCCTTGTAAGTGGACCAGAATTTGTAAACAAAACCATGTGTGCTGAGGTGGTTTAACCACCGGACAGAAATGCGGGAAGTAAAGCGGGAAGCCTAAAGCGAAAGTACATAATCATGGAGATGTTGGGTACTGTTCTCCTTGTCCTTATAGTGCTATGCTTTATATGTTTGCAGAAATGTTTAAGCATTAAAAGTGTTTGATGCAACGCCAGTTTTTCAATATGACGTTAGTAATTTAGCAACGGCGAAGACGGCTGTGTTTAAAGAGAGCTCTCCTCGGAGCTCCACGTTAACCCACGGCTCGTTTCTATCACTGGCTATACACATCTATGTGTGTTCTGTAGTTATCCAAACAATTATTTTCCGTAATGCGCAACAACGACGGGACTCTGTTAATTCCAAAAAGTGTGCTTTTTGCAACTGGGTTGGATCGAGGTGGGGCTGCTTTCACACCATAAACCACCCGTACCGTTCGTTTGGAACCGGACTGAGACCACCTCCTTAGCTGGGTATTGGTACGCTTGTTTGGTCCGCACCTGAAACAAGGCAGGAGTGAATACACCCCAAATCGAAGAACTGAATTATAACTTTTTAACCCTAAAGACTCTGAGTCTTGAACAATATTCATGCAGTGTAAAATTCACTCCAATTCACCTCCAATTTGTGTAGATTTTTAGTCCAAGTTACACTTCAAGATGATTCAATTTGACAAGTTTTTTAAAACAAAAACGTCTATAATTCACTACAAATGAGAAGTCATTCACGAGACAAAACAAAAAAAAGAAAACTCCGGCTTTCCAAAAAAGAAGAGAACCAAAATGAAGATTTTTCTCCTGCACAGCTCGGCGGAAACTGAGTGTGATATTTCAAAGCGCGACTCATGAAAAACAAAACGCTGACACTGTCGCAACTAGTGGCGGAGAGGGAAAAAAAATGCCTCCCATCCCATTCCACCCCTCTCTCTCTCTTCTCTCTCTCCATCTTTTCCCTCCATCCTTCCCTCTCTCTCTCTCTCTCTCTCTATACGGAGTTTTCCCAGTGCTGTATTCCCTGGTAATAAGGTCAGCGAATCTCATTACGGGCCGGGACTGAGAGTTTTAGATTATCATTTGGCTGCCAGCGCAGCTCCGAGCGGAAATGTAATGATATTTCGTTACCCACCATCTGCCGAAAGAACACTTCTCCTGCAATACAATAGCCCTCTCTGTGCAAGGGGGTCCGACTACTGTACGCCCGAGCCAACACACACAACACACATACACATACACATACACACAGACTCACACAAAAAACACACACGCGCTCGAAGGCCAACGCAGCTGCTGCCGTAAGGTCGCCCAATCTGACGCAGGGTTTGTGCAAACAGCTACGCTATATAAAGACGTCCAGCCAGGAAGGACAGACCTCCTCCTTTTTTTTCTTTTCTGGACGAAGACGCCCCTGGAGTCTGCAGGTGCTCCAAAAGCCCCCATTTCCCATTTAATTCAGGGAAAAGGACAAGCTGGAGATATTTACCCAGAGTTCCCCAGGTGCTGTGAGTTGGCGGAGAAGTTGGAGTCACGTGACCCAGCTGACGTAAGTAAGGATTATTGTTTTAGACGAAGTAAATATATATATATACACACACATATATATATATATATATATATATATATATATATATATATATATATATATATATATATATGTACATATTTATATATATATATAAAAGAATATAGAATATTTATTTTATATATATATATATATATATATATATATATATATATATATATATATATATATACATACATACTGTATGTATACATTCACTTGTATAAAAATGCTGGAATGCATTTTACTCTGGGCTAAAAATCAAATCAAACTGAATCATGATTCTTGGTGATTCGAACGATTCATGCATTCCAAAAATGTATTCATATTTTTCAACCAATGTGATGGGCACCAATTTCATTTTTTACAAATTTAGTTCTGATTGATGGCACAATGTGGGAAATCTGCCCAGATAGATTCCTTCACGTGAGCATGAAGGAAATGCAGTCAGCATGTGTACATATGCATTACATTTAGTAAACTACATTTGATTCACTGTGATTGTTTTGTTGTTCCGCCACAGTCAAATGGGAAAAGTAACTCAAAACGGCAATCTGGAAACAAATTCATCTATGTATTGAATTGTGAATCGTTAATGAATTGTGAATCAACTTTGAATTGATTCATTGGAATCATATATATATATATATATATATATACATACATACAGTACTGTGCAAAAGTTTTAGGCAGGTGTGAAAAAATGCTGTAAACAAAGGATGCTTTCAGAAATGGAAGTGTTAATCATTTATTTTCATCAATCAACAAAATGCAGTGAATGAACAGAAGAGAAATCTAAATCAAATCAATATTTGGTGTGACCACCCTTTGCCTTCAAACAGCACCAATTCTAGGTTCACTTGCACACAGTTTTTGGAAGGAACTCGGGCTGGTAGGTTGTTCCAACATCTTGAAGAACTACCCACAGATCTTCTGTGGATGTAGGCTTCTCACATCCTTGGTCTCCTCATGTAATCCCAGACACACTCGACATGATGTTGAGATCAGGGCTCTGTGGGGCCATACCATCACTTCCAGGACTTCTTTGTATACCAAACACCAACACTAAATAAATATTGACTTGATTTAGGATTTTTCTTTGTTCACATTTTGCATTTTATAAATTGATAAAAATAAACAATCATTATTTATATTTCTGAAAGTATTCTTTGTCGGATTCAGAGACATACAGGCAACGAGGTACAGCAGGAAAGCAAGCGGACGAGGGAGGGGAGAAAGAGAAGTGTGAAAGAACGCTCGTGGCAAGGACTAGGCCTGCGTGACCACTAAAAGTCCGACAGGAAAGAAAGAAGGGAGGGATGAAGGAAGGGAGGCAGGGAGGAGGAGGTGTAGCTGTCGCTTAACGCTAGTGCCCGCTTTTAGCTAATAGACTGGCCTTTACGCCTCCACCGGTTTTTCTTTTTTTTTCTTTTTTCTTTTTTTTTTTTTCACGGTAACAGATTTCTCCCGGATCGCTGGCTGAACGCTTGTCAACACGCTGTCGCAACGGAGCTCCTTGAAGTGACATCGCCGGAAAGCCGGATCGGCGTCCAAAAACAGGCTTGATTTTAAAAATAATATTAATATAAAAAGAAGCTAAAAACATGAGGAGGGGCTGTTCAGTCGGAAATGTCATGCTGCGAAACCCCCGGCCTCGGCCCCATCACACCCACCCGGCAGACTGGGGTCTAACTCTGCCCAGCTCTGGCTTAAGTTTTGCGGTTTTTTAAGCGAGGTTATAATTAGCCGTTTCCTGATCGCTTTCCAGCCCTCGTCAAGAGAACAAAATTAGAGTTTATGTAAGCAGTGACGCTACGACACGGGAAAACCGCGGGATCATCGGCAACGCGTAAAACCACCAAATATTAAAACTGCAACGAGCATTATATTGCAAGTTACATTTTGCAACGCCCTGGCAGAATATTAATCATTGGCGAATGCATTAATGACACTTTATCCAGAGAGCGATTTCTAATTAAAGGGAGAGTCTCCTCCGGAGTAACTTTGGGGTCAAGTGTGTGTGTGTGTGTCATGTTCATGGAGCCTGAGATTGAGATGATTTCAGATCTCAACCCATAACCTGAGCAATTAAACCAAAAATGTATCAGAATTGGCATTTAAATTCTCTAAATAACAGAGTCTTGCTCATATCAATTTGATTAATAAACTATGAAACGTATATCTCTTTCAAGAAAATGAATTAATTAATGAATTAATGATTTATTCAAATGTGTGAAATTAGGAACTGTCTCCTTAAAAGTGATTAATGTTCAATGTTCTCATGCATTTGCATCATTTAATAAAAATCAATCATTCAATCATTCATTCATTCATTCATTCATTCATTCATTCTCCAAACCGCTTAATCCCCAACTGGGGTCGTAACTGAGCCTATTCGAACTGACGGCGCATATGGGGATCAACCCTGGGCAGGCGCCAACACACCAGAGGGCACACACACACACATTCACACTCACATTCACACCTTACGGGGCCAATTTAGAGTTGCCGATTAACCTATATTGCATGCTCTTGGACTGTGGGAGGAAACCGAGCACCCGGAGGAAACTCACGCGAACACGGGGAGCACGCAGAACCCACGAAGACCTTACTGGCCCCGGGTTAACCCAGGACCTTTCGGCTATGCAGGCGGTCACGCTTAACCACCAAGGCCACCGTGCCGCCTAAAAATCAATCAAATAATAAAACTACATTTATTAAAAAGACTTGAAGAGTTGAAAATTAGGTGATCTCCCTTTCGTTTTCTTTCTCATCCTTCTCAGATAAATCTTCCTTGATGTTTAATTTTTCTCTTTTCCTTCTTCCTTTCCTTCCTTGGTCTTCTATCTTTCCTCTTCCTTCCTTCTTATCTCTCTCCTTTTCTTTCCTCTGACTCTGTCCCTTTCATCTTCTTTTTTTTCCTCCTTCTCCTTCCCCTTTCTCCTCTCCCTCATCCTTTTCTTTTCTCTGTTTTTTGCTTTTCATCCTTTCTTCTCTCTTCCTCTCCGCTTGTCCTTTTTTGCTCCCTCCCTCTTCTTCTCAGATCTTATCCATTTCTTTTCCTCTTCTTCTCCTCCCTCCCTTTCATCTTTTTCCTGTTCTTCTCTGGACTTTTCCCCTTTCATGTTCTTTTCCCTCTCTCCTTCTCCTTTCTTTTTCTTCCTCTCCTGCTTCTCTTTATTCTTCTCCTTTCTTCTCCTCCCTTCTTTTCTATTTTCTTCTCAAACTCCTCCTTTTTATTCTCTTTCTCTCTTCCTGTGTTCCCTTTTTCTCTCCTTCTCCTTCTTCCTTTCCTCTTCTTTTCTTCTAGACATTTCTTTCTTTCTTTTCCTTCTCCTTTCTCCTCCCTTCCTTCTTCTCTCCTGCTTTTCACTTTCAGCTTTCACTGAAGCTGCTGATTTGTGTTACTGGACCGTAACATCTCTTTCTGAGTAGAAGACTTGTCTGCTGCAGTATTCTTCAGCGAGATGTCAGCTGTTTAAGAGAGCGACGGTAAACATGATTTCCGAGCGCTATTTTAAAAAACCCACAGGCTTTGATGCGCAGGGCGGCTCCGGGCAACGCTACAAACACTTTTATTACAAAAGATTATTACAGGTTGCAAGGCACAAAACCGTGACCGTTTAGGAAGACGTGCCGCTCTGATCCGCGGCAGATGATCCAGCCTCCAGGAGCTGAAGATGCTCAAGCAGACTGTGTGCCACTGCAGGCACTCCAAACACTCGAATAGCCGCCGCAATCAGCTCAAGAGTGTGTGTGTGTGTGTGTGTGTGTGTGCGCGTGTGTGTTAATCTCCTGGATTGTTTCTCCATCCTCTCCCTCTATTGGTTCCAGTTCTTCTTCCCCGCCTCAGTCCTGTCTTCTGCTTTTCTTATCCCTTGTCCAGTCTTCTTTTACCTTTCTCCTCTTCCTCTCTCTTTCTTCTTGACCCTCTTTCTTCCTCTCCACTTCTTTTTTTTCCTTCCCTTCTTTTCTCCCTTGCCTTCAACTCCTCTTCTTCTGCTCTTTTCTTCTACTTCTTCTTTTTTCTTTTTCCTCTCTAGTCTTCCTGGAGTTTTCTACCTTTTTTCCTTCTCTCTTTCCTTCTCCTGTTCCTCCTCTCTTCCCCTTCTCTCCTTCTTCTCCTTCCTTCCTTCTTTCTCCCTCTTTCTGGTTCTCCCTTTCTTTCTCTCTTTCTCCTCCCTTACATCCTCTCCTTCTTCTCCATTTCTTCCACTCCTTTTACCTCCCTTTCTTTTTCTTTTCCTTCCAGTCTCCCTCTCAATTTCTTCTTCTCCCTTCCCTTTCTTCCTCTTATTCTCTTCCTTTACACTCCCTTCTTCCTTCCCTCTCTCTTGCTCCCTCCTCCCCTCCCTCTTCTTGGTTTTTCCTCTTTCTCCTGTTTTCCTTTTCCTCCTCTTCATCCTGGCCTTTCATCTTCCTACTCTCCTCACCTGCTTGTCCTTCCTTTTCTCTTCTCCTCCCTTACTTCTCTGTTCTCTATCCCTCTCTCCTCTACCCTCTTTACCCTTCTATCCGGATTTTCACTCATCTTCTTTCATCCTCTTTCCTTCCTCCTTCCTTCTCCTCCCTGTCGTTCTCTAATCTCCCTCGCCTCTTTTCCTTCTTCTTGCTCCTCTCTTTCTGGGTTTCTTTCTTCCTCCTCCTCTCTCCTCTGTTCCATGGCAGATCTCCATCCCATTTCCCGAGGCGAGTGATCCATGGAGGTCCGGGCGGAGGCAAGGAAAGGGTTGCCTGGGGTGATTAAGGAAGAAGGGATGGTCGTCATGCAGCTGCAACTACAGGGTTTCAGGTGGAACACGGCCGCTTGTCTTTGCCATTTGTTGGA